>APFE030653319.1:72077-189994 GCA_000404065.3 Pinus taeda
TGGCAGATCAATAGTTAGGCAGAGAAGCTAAGGTTCCCAACTGCTTAATCTAGGGCCTTGGAAGAAATAAGGGTAGTGCTAGATAGGAAATCAAAGGAAAAATCCAATGGAAAAGAAAAGGCACATAAGGGTCTGCAAGTCCAAGTGCACCCTACAAGAATAAACAAAAAATGCTAGGCAAGTAGGTGGGTAGGTAGGTGGGGTTGCAGAAGTGGTGTTCGTTTCAAACTGAATCATGCTGGTCAATACAAGGAAAGCAATAGAATGGAACATGACTAACTTCCCTTTTTCCCTGATTTATCACTCATTACTAACATCCCTTCACCAGTTGTCGTTATCAAAGAATTCGAGGTTTTATGGTCCTTGTTGCCTTTAAGAGCCACATTTCTTGTGCAAAATTCTTCTCATTTTGATCTACTTCCTAAACTAAGTTGTTTTCAAGTAAACTTAGTAATATCACTCCTTATGCACCTTCTCCCTCCATATTAACCTTTAACTTCTATTATCTAACTCCCTATGTCACCCTTTCCCTACTATTATAACACCATGGTGTATAAACCCCAAATATTCTATAAATATCCCCCTTTGGCATTATAGCCATATATTCATTACCAAGGAATCAAATTGACATCTGGTCAGTTGGAGAACCCAAGCCTAACCTCATTTCCCCGTTCAGAAACTCATCTACCTAGCCAACCCTTCATTTTGCCTAAAAAGCCTTGGAAAAACCCTTTTGCACCCTTTAATCCGCTCAAAAGGAAAAAATACCATGAAAAACCACCTTTCCGCTTTATCCTAAGTTCAAGATTTATGCACGTTTGATACAAAAATACATTGAAAAACCATTGTTTTGCATTTATCCAAAGTTTGAGGTGCGCACGATTTTGCAATGAAATTTCATAAAAAACCCTTTTTTTCCTAAGTTTTGTGATTAACGCGCATTTATAAAAATACATTACAAAACCTTGCAATTCACCAAATAATTTGAAGGATCCCATCGGGCACGATTCCCACGGAAAATAATATTTTTATGCCCGCCCGATGCCGTATCATCCGCGCAGTTCATCGGCCCGTTGACCATCCAATCGGGCGCTTTTCATCCGACGGTTGACGTGGATATCGGACCGGTCCCGACGTCTGAAAGATATCGCCCGATATCTGTCAGAGGCTGTCATCAGTCCTCGGCCACGCGTCGCCCCCAAATCATATCGGATCCCCCTCTAACAGATTCCTTTCTGTATCAAAAGTGGTGTGATACGATACCGATGTGGTTTCTGGTTTTCAGCCAATCCGCCTGCCAGCATCAGCGCCGCGTCACTGCCTACGTCATCGTCGCGTCCGCCACCCCCGTCCACCATTGCTCCACCTGTCTGCCACATCACCACCCCCATGGACCACTCATAAGCCACCATGTCACCTGATGACGTCATGATGACGTCATCCGACCTTGACCCACCTGATGACGTCATGCTGATGTCATCCGAAAAAGGCGCAAATGTCCCAAAAAATACATATTTTGTCAATTTTTTGCCTTTTTTTCACTTTTTGCAAAAAACTATTGTTGTGCCCTCTGCATGCATTTTACATCCAAAATTGCACCAACCTGCTCAAATCGACCTGGAGACCCTCGACGCACCTACCCACCTGCATTCATGACCCGGACCGTCGAGTTCACCAGGTATTTATCCCTACAAATCTTCTCTGCGCCTGGTTTTGTTTACAATAGGTGAAAATTAACTCAAGATACTAAAAAATGCATAATTCACCGGTGAACTCCTTGCACTAAGTTCCCATTTGGAAATTGAACGATCGAAATTCATTAGCCGAGCCTCTTTAAACAAAACTTTCATTAAAAAACTCGCCTTCTGTTCGCGCAGTCATGAACAGGAAACCTGGTACCTACACCTAATTATTAGGAAGGGTCTGCCAAAGACAAGTATTCACCTTCTCAAGTAATTGTGTGCAGTATTTCAAATTGCTGCAAGTTTACCCTATCATCCTTTGTTTCGCAATTCACCTCTTCACCCAGGCAGTACTCTTTTTCCGTTGCCCAGTCTAGTAACATCAGTCTACATACAAAACAGAGTTTAAGTAACCATGGAGACTCCAGTTGCACCTGTGGCCCCTCAATGTTGCCCCTTTGAATGCCCCTCAGAGAGATTGGAGTGGCAGGATTTGGCAGACTTAGATTATCAAATCTCAGAAGACTCCTTAACACACAACAAGTTCCACCTCCACCTGCTCAATGAGCTAAAGGCCAAACATGAAGATAAGACAGATATATTGGGCATTTGGGATTCCTTCTTCCCAATCTTCAGGCTCCCTCAGGTCAACCAATTCCCTGACCTGATTCACCTGTGTGCTGTATGCTATTGATCCCACTCAGAGACGTGTGCTTACCCTTCAGCTCAGTTGTATTCTACATCACCCCTGCAGGCCATCTAGAGAGATGCTGCAGTTTAAGACCTGAGAATGAAATTGGTTCCCTTGTCTTTGTTGGATCTGATAAACCAAGGAGCTAGAATGCTGACAGATGCTCAGATCACAAAGCTAAACCAATTGTTCATTAACTCTGACACTGTGCAATACTCTCCTATTTTTGCGGGTTACCTCAACCAATTGGGCGTAGACCTTGCAGATATGATCAGTTCCATCTTGGGTTATAAATCAGTTGAGTATATTGATGAAACTGTACTGGTGATGATGACTATGTTTTCCCCTGGCAAAACTCTAATCTGTTATTACTATGCCACCTACATATCAGATAAGATGCATGAGCAGTTTATGAACCCGTCAAGAGAGAATGTGTTCAAATACACCTCCTACATCTACCAATTAATTCTATATTATCAGCATGAGAAATTCTCCTTCATTGTCAAAAGAATGGATGCACAAGGTAATCCAAGGTCGGTAGTGTACTGGAGCTCAGTTTTTCACTGCAAAGCCTACTCTCCATACACTTCTTACTGTGAGTTTATAGACCTTTTCATCCACCCAGCCATGTCTCTATTCCTGAGCTCACCTCCTCCAAGACTAACCGATGAGATGCAGAGGATCCTTCAGTTGTCCAAGGTATACAGCATTGGGGATTGGTATTTTTACCAAAACTACACTGTTATTAGAATATATGGTTGTGAGTTACCCCCATACAGACTGCCCAAGTATGTGCCCATGAGATTGTTTGCCCTTGAATACTTCAAGCAGTTTGGGAATGATGATGTAAAGAACTTTTCAGGCAAATGCAAGAAAGCACAGCTGAAGGTAAAAAACCAACTGGGCCACTTTGTTTTGAACAAAAGGGAGGAAGGCTGGCAAGAGGCTGACAGAATGCTAGAAGGCCTTGGCCTAAAGAACAGTTTCCTCTAGAAATCTTATGACCCCAATCACTTCATAACCTTAAGAATGGTCAAATATAGGCTGTCCAGTTATGACCATGTAAGGTTGCCTCACATAGAACAATACGCAAATCAAACAAAATGGAAGAGAGGCACATTAGAGGAACCTGTCACACAAGAAGAACTAAATGAAAGAGCAAGAAGAAATCTCCTTAAGATGGCTGACTTAAAACTTCCTGCACAGGTATTCGCTCTTACAAGCCCTCAAGTGGGAGCAGCTGCCTCATCCTCCACAGCACATCAGGAAGCAGTCAAAACTACAGATCAAGCCTCCAGCAAAGGCAAGGAGAAAGAAATGGAGCAAGAGCAGCCCCTTCAGGAAGAACAGGTACAGCAAGAACAGGTACAACAGCAACAACAGGTACAGCAGCAAGAAAAGGAGCAGCTAGTGCAAGAAGAGCAAACAGCAGAGGCCCGAATGGTCACTGAACAACAGCAAGCACAAATGGTGCCTCCTAGGCAGGAAACAAGAGCTGATGCTTCAGTCCTTCAAACCCCACAAAGAGAGGACATAAGGAGGAAAAGGGACAGAGAGACTCCCCTCACTACATCAACAACTCAAGGGGAAAAGAGGCAAAGATTAAATCCTTTTTCAGAGGAAGAAATGCCAATAGGGCAGTCTTTGGGCATGGGCCTACCTAGCATGGAGGCCTCAGCAAGTTCCTTCCAGTAGGAACAAGAGAGGGCAGCAGGAGGAGAAGTTAGCTCCTCAAGCCAACAAAAAGGAGGTGAACAAAGCATCAAGCAGCATTTCAAGGACATAAAGACGAGGAATGAGCCCATAAGGTTACAATTGTATAATCATTTGTTGAAAATGGCTCCCACCAACCAGCAAAGACTTATGTCTGCTTATGATGTCCATGAGGGCAAGATGATCATGAGCCATTTCATGCCAGCCGTACAACAGCCACAGTCAGCTGCAGATTACATCAGGACCAACCTTGAGGTCCTTGCCAAGGTCATCCACCCGATGGATCAGATTGAATTACACAAGCAAACGGGTGAGATGGTATATGGCTCCTTGGCAGACAAAACATTGGTGAACTACAGGCTAGAAAATAGCCTAAATAATACAACTGCACAAGTTGAGTTGGAAAGAGCATCCTCTCAAGCAAAGGACAATAGGATCAAAGCTTTGGAGGACATCATAATAGAGCTTGGGCATGATCCTAAGGATGTCAAAGCAGTGCAGGAGTTGTTGAAGTTAAGGGATGCTGATATGGCAGCATTAAAGAAAATGATAAAGATCCTAGCAACTCTCAATCCCCAAACTGAAGAAGTTGCCTAGCTGAGACATGACAAGGATGCAGCAGCTATGCTGGTGACACTATACAAATAGCTCATCCAAACACAGGGAAAGTTGGAAGAATAAGAGGCTGCATTGCAGGAAGCATTGCAACAGAAAGAGGCAGGCCAAACTTCTCAGCCCCCTCCAGAAACAATCAATCTGGAAGAAGCCCCTCAAACCACTGCCCCTCCCATTCAGCAGACGGAGCAATCAACACCCTCTACCTCAGCACCAACAACAGAGCAGGCTGAAAGCCTTGACATGCAGAAGCTCAGGAATGAAATTCAAGTCTTGGAGGCCCAAATGACAGAGCTGAGTCAAGCCAAAGATACTTTGGCTAACCTCAATGAAAAATATGATAAATCCAAGCAAAACATAGCTGAGAGAGAAAGAGAGGTAAAGACTCTCAAAAGGAGGATAAATGAGCTAGAGAAAGAGCTCACACTTGATAAAGTAACAGCTGAGCTCAAGAGAGTCCTGTGGGCCAATATTGGCCAATCCATCACAGACCAGTGGGAATATATCGAGGCTATTCATGAGCAGATGGGGCTCATTGGAAAAGCACATAGGGAAATCCAAAGAGCAAGGGCATCTCTAGGCAGTATGCCTGAGGCGCCACCAGAATGATAAATGTGCGTAAATTCAGAAAATTCCAGCTGATCAAAATGGGAATTGCCAAACAGGACTGAGACCATTTCGATGGTCAAAAGGGTCCTGACACTAAGAAACCTGGTACAGACATTAGAGAGAAGAAGCCAGGATATGCAGACAGACATTAATAAATTCATGGACAAATTTATAACATTGCAGAATAGAGGTCTTCCTAGCTTGATGGACCCCTCAGGAAGACTACTTTCACATGAAAAATATGCCAAGAGGGTCAACACCTTTGCTACAAGTCAGATTGCAGAAAAGCCCAGCACATCAGCCGAATCAGGGCCAGCATCAGGACAGACTCTCTACAACAGGGTAGAGAGCTTATTTTTTATCATGAATGAAATCAATCACTTGTTTGATGTGCCTCCCAATTTCTATAAATATACAGAGGCGGATGAGACCATAGAGGCAATTTTAAGACATCGATTGCCCACACAGGAAGTCTGGAATGGATTGATTCAATTACTACTGAACCAGAGCCAGTAATCATGTTTTCTTCATTTAAATATATAAGTTGTCATGCACAGGAAAATTTTGATATGTCAGCATGAATGCAGAAAGAGGCTGAGCCAACTCAGCAAAACATTTCGGCGACCACAGCAGCACTGACAGTCACAGGTGACAGGGCCGAAAAGCTACAGGAGGATAGAGCTGCACAGACACATCATTCATTAGTTATAAAAAAGTGCTCAACTGACTCAGTGACCTCCAAAGGTCAAAATCTTCTGACAGAATTAAAGAGCACTTATGTTGTATTAAAAGCTGCAATAACTTCTTATCTATTTCTGTACGAGTTGGTGAAGATATTTTATTTCTCAGATGACTCAATGCCTGAGATATTTTGTATGAAACACTTCTATAAATTCCCCCTCGCATGAGTTTGCAGGCGTTGGATGTTGTTGAGGTCTCTCCTATAGTTCTTTGACTGTAAATTCTCAGAGAAGTAATATAAAGGCGGTGGAATTTCCAAAGCTCTGTGTTGTTTGATGCATTGTGGTGTTTAACTGAATGTTACAGGATTCTTGCGTATTTCATGGCACAATAATTTTTCCCTACAACTCTTTGTTATGCGTTTTGTTATCATTCATATCTCTTTCATGCTTCTATGCTTTACAGTTAATGGCAAGGAAAAAGAATAGTTCCAGGATTTAATCACAGATTACCCTGAACTCAATCTAAGCTATTATAAGTGTTTTTCTTCAGCTATAGTAATAAAGGTGTAATTCTTAATTGCTACCCTTTCACGCTATATCTTTCACAGTGATTATTGTTTCAGGAATTCAAGTTTTGCTCCTGAGGAATATATCTCTTTCTCACACCCCAGCTTAGTGGAAAATTCTTAATTGCTTTTCACTGGTTGTTTACATTTCACCATCATAATTTCAAGTTTGTTTTATGAAGTATTTAAATGGCCCTGTAATCCCAGCTGCTCAAACTCAAGATTTCAACTACCAGTAGCCACAGACTCCATTGCCCAATGGACTAACATTATCTGCAGATTTCCACTTTAGGTACAGAAAGACATCCTTCCAACCAAACATAAACCAAAACCCTTACTTCATAACTAGCCTAAAATCTCCACAGAACAGAGACAAACCTTAAAGAGAGAGGCCTCTCTGATTACAGTTGGGCTAGAAGCTGTAATCCAAAGATTGGTTAGTGGTTACCCCGGCCGTATTCCCTTGGGAGTCAAAGGGAACAACCTGGGTGTTAACACTTTGCAGTCCAAAGGTTGGCCCAGGGGGTGAACGACATAGTGAGCCATTTCCACCAAATGCGAGCACCCATAACTACATTGCTGTGAAAAGGATCACGCAGACCCGTTCCCCCTGTAGACTTTGGTAGGCAAACTATGTCCCATTTGACCAGAGCCCATTTGCGTTTTTATTCAGTATTTCCCCACAGGAAGGATCTTTGTATATGTTTGATATCTTTGAGAACCCATTTGGGTGCAACTAGGATCAAGAAGAGATACAACTGCATGGATTGGAGAACTGCTTTGATCAGGATGAGACGACTGGCCATGTTGAGGGTCCTATGAGTCTAGGAGGATAGGCGCACCTCCAACTTTTCTAAGAGTAGCCTCCAAGAAGAGTGCTTCAGAGAAGAGTCAATCAAAGGAGCACCAAGATAACTGGAAGGGAGAGTGGCAATTTAGAATCCAAGGATTTGAGCTATAGAAGCTTGGGTGACAGTGGGAGTATGGAAAAAGAATGACTGAGATTTGGCTTTGTTTATTTTCGCACCTGAGGCATCCGAAAAATCTGACAATATAGAATTGAAGTGATGAGCTTCCTGGACTGAAGGGTGACCGAAAAGCATATTTTCATCCACAAATTTCTGATGGGTGAAGGCTGGAGTGTTAGGAAATGATAGGCCTCTGAGTTTCTTGGAAGACATAGTAGCTTTAATACTTCGTCCTAAACCTTTCGCCATTAACACAAAGAGGAAAGGGGACAGAGGGTCTCCCTGTCTGATTCCTCGGGATGGCTGGAAAGGTGAAGAGGGGATTCCATTGATCAAGATTGAGAAGAAAGAGGAAGAGATGAGACTCATGACCCAGTGAGTCCAAGTTATAGAGAAACCAAAAGCAATTAGGATTTTCTGAATATATACCCAACTTAAGCTATCAAAGGCTTTTGAGAGGTCGATTTTAAGGAGCATACCTAATGTCTTGGAGTTCTTCAGGGAATGGATGATTTCATGAGTTAAGATTATGCTGTCCATAATCTACCTGCCTTCTACATATCCAGACTGTTCCGGTGATATGAGAAATGGTAATAGTGGTTTGAGTCTCGAGGCTATGATTTTTGAAACAATCTTGTAGATGACGTTGCATAGGGCAATGGGCCGATATTTGTCAGGGATATTAGATTGAGCATCCTTTGGGATTAGCGCTATGAATGTGGCATTCATAGCCGGCAGCATCCATATCAACGTTCTTGATTCCTCCACAACCTACCAGACTTCCATTTTAATTAATTCCCAAAAATTATGGAAGAAGTTGGAAGTGAACCCATTAGGAACTGACGCCTTTCCCTCTTTCAGTTGATGTACTCCATTTTCTACTTCCTGTAAGTCAATCAGCTTGAGTAAAAGTTGGTTGTGCTCCTCTTTGATGACTTTGGGGATGTTCCTTGTTATTTTTCCTATAACTTGTATTCTGTCGACTTGTGGTTCTTGATGGGCTTGCTTAAAGTAGTTGAGAAGTTGAATTTAAATTTATTCATATTTTTCCACTCTTATCCCCTGCTCATTTTGTATGTGAGTGATATTGTTATTCATTCTGCATTGTATAGTGGTTCTGTGAATTTTTTTTGTATTTTCTTCCCCTTCCTTTAGCCACCTGATTCTTGATTTTTGCCTCTAGAGCGTTTCTTCTTGTTTGGCCCTTTCTGAGATCTGTGCTTCAAGAGACCTTTCCTATTCCAAATATTCCTTTGTTCTACCCTCTGTGATGATTCATTGCTGCAGCCGTTTCATGTCTTGGTCGAGTGCTATTTGAGCCTGGAAAATGTTACCAAACAAAGAGTGGTTCCATTGCTTTGTTTTACTCTTGAGGTGTTTAAGCTTCAGCTGAAATTGGAACATTTTTGTACCATTTGGTGGAGTATAGTTGGTCCATTCCAAATTTACTAGATTAACGAAGTCCGGATGTGTCATCCAAAAAGCTTCGAAGTGAAAAGTCTTGTGGCTTGTATTAGCTGGTCGAGACCATTGAAGAGAGATTTGCCAGTGGTCTGAACCTGAGAATGGCAGTATTGAAGCTGAGAGGTCTCCTCCTAAGTGGATTGTGTTGTCAGAGATTAAGAATCTGTCTAGGCGAGACACAATTTGTTGGGAACCTTCTCTTTTATTATTCCAGGTATAAAGTCCATTGTTGAATGGCATGTCAATAAGCCAATTACTTTGAATGTATTCCTTTAGATTATTACTTTCCTTATCTAGATTGTTCATCCCTCCTCGCTTTTCCTCCATCTTGGTTATCATTTTGAAGTTACCCCTATTGATCTAGAGTGGATGAGACCTATCAACATTGATTGAGGAAAGGGTATTAAGAAGTTCTACCTTATGCATAGCTTCCTGGGGAAAATATACATTAGTTAAGAGACCATGTATATTGGTTCCTGTAATGTGGAAAGTCGCTTGAAGGAAATGCTTGTTAGCATGTGTGTTGTTGAGCTCAATGGTACGAGGATCCCATATGATTGCCAAGCCTCCTGAGGCACCTGAGGCATCTACTGCTGCTACTTGACTACCTGGCCAAGATTTTGCTGCAATTCGGTCAAGAGAGATGGAGTTGCATTTAATTTCCTGCAAAAAGAGAATTTGGGGCTTTTCTTGATTTATCATGTTTTTAATCAGTCTGCATTTCCCGGGGCCATTAAGCCCTCTGATGTTCCATGAGATTAGCTTCATGATGGAAGGTTGGGAAGAGAGTTGTAATACTTTGTGAGCTTGGAGTACCTTCCTGACTCCACTAGCATTTCTCCAATGTGTATGATGCATTGGAGATCCATTTTTATTCCTCTCTTTTTGTTATCTTTGCTTATGTTTTTCCCATCCCAGATGCTTCTAGTTTGGATACCTAGTGATTTTTGCCTTTGAGCCCTGGAGAGAATTACTTCTAGATTCTTAAATTGTCTCTATGGAATTTTGTCATAATTTTTTATTTTGCATGCATGCTCTAGGCCAAGAATATCCAAATCCCCAATATCTATGCTTTCTGGTTCTTCTTCCATATTCTGTGTATCACCTATTCCTTCTATTGTTTCTGATGCCTTCGTAGGGTCGGGCTGCGTGTTGTCTATCTCCATTACTTGAGAGGACCAGGCGGGGATTGTACACATAGCCATGGGGGAAAGATCTATGGGTAATGGTTCTTTTTGGGTTTCCTTGAGATTAGAATGTGTAGATTGTATGTTCATCAGATGAACCTCCTCAGAGGGGGCGTGGATCTCAGGGGGGTAGATATCTTGTTGGGCTAGCGCTTCAAAATTGTTGCTCATGGAGGGCTTTGGTGTATTGGCTTGAGGCTTCTTAGGGTTTGAGGCAGGTCTCTTGTGGTTTTTTCTGCGATTGGCAACTTTTGTGAAGCCATTCAGATCAGGCTCATCCGAGGTAGAGATATTCAAAGGTTTTATTTTATGAGAGATTTTTCGGCGAAAATCACATGATAAACCATTTGTCAGTTAAAGGATAGTCCCTAAACAGGTGACCCAGTGCATGGAATCTCCTGCACCTGAACGAAACATGTTCATAATCAATTAACTGAAACCATTCAACATCATCGTGAAAGATACTTACCGCATTCGGGAGTGCCTTACTGAGGTGCATATAAATGCAGATTCTGGCATAGGATGTGTATCTTCGAAGTTTTGTCTCCTCAACTGTTTTGACAAATTCATCGAGACCATTTCCTATGGTTTGTAAGGTCTCTTCATCCCATTATTCCATGGGGAGAGAATAAAGATGGATCCTGACTGGCGCCCAGCTAAGATCTTCCTTCTCTGGATTGAAGCGCTCCACCCAACCCCTCAAATAAAGACCAGCTGTGTTGAAGAAATAGGGCCCTCCATCTAATACTCTGTTTCAATCCTCTAAGCAGTTAAATATGGCCGTGAAGAACCCTTTAGGTCCTAGTTGTAGTGTTATATGTCCTTTCGGCTTCCACTTAGCCGCTATCCAGCCGTGCAACGCTTTTTCTGTTGGCCACATTCCTATGAATTTTCCTATCAGTGCATGGTGTCTCATGTACTGGATCTGTGCATTGATCTGATGACTTGGGTTTTCTATCTTCGGGCGTTCAGTAGCTACCAGTCTACAGGTGTTCGAGGTGATCTGGGGGTTCACTCTGTCATTCGTTTTGGCAACTTGTGGTTCTATTTCTTCTATGTCTTCATTTTGTTCGGCTTGTCTGGTACCTTCCTCACGCCTCCATGGAGAATCGTTAGCACTGGGGGGAGGCACAGCGTCCTCCCCCTAGGGGGTATTCATGATTTTCTCGCAGCTCCTAGTCAGCCATGGACTTTCGTGATACTGTTGTTATGACAGTATTGCAGAGTTCTGGTCAGATCTGCCATTGCAGGTTTTGCAGAAACCCTACGTCGCTATTCCTTCAGACCTCCGTTCTTTCATGATCGCTCCAAATTTGCATATGGGCCAAATTATTATTAATACCATGCAAAAAAAATTTATTACCCCTAATATTAGTATTAATACAAATAAGGATAGCACATAGTATTGACCCATGGTATTCACATGGAATGCAACCTATTTAAAGGGGGAATTAAACTAGCATAGATCCATCTTTACTCTGGATAAAATATCATGATATGCAAACTAACATAGAGTAAAAAAATATTTGATCCCTTTCGGGGCTTGGTAGATCAATAATAAAAAAGGATATTGTAATTTAATGTCACTTAAACATTTTAACTTGGTTAAAAAAAAATAAAAAAAAATCAATTATTAGTTTTATTAATTCTTATAAATTACTAATAGTAGTTTTTAAGCTCCAGGTTTATGATAACCCACGGTATTGACCCATGGTAATACCATGGTACTCATGTGAAAATAGACTATTTAAAGGGGAAATTTCTATCAACTTAGATCCATCTTAATTCTGGGTCTACCAAGTGCTGGGAGGGATAAATAGATTTCATCCCTCTAAGAGTGATAGATGTGGAGTTAAGATGGATATAGGTTGGCTTTTATGATAATGAAGATATTAAATAGACTTAGCAAATTATATTGTAAAAAAAATCTTAAGGTGAATGGTTAAAGCTACATTTAGTCACTTCACAAAATTTAGTAAAAAATACCGAAATCTCCATTAATATTGGTTTTTCTGATTTAACAAAAAAAAAATCAAAATAATGAAATCTTAACTCTTTTCGCATCACCCTCACAGAAGAGAGATAGTCGCTACCCATATTCCCACCATTTTTCAAACATTCTCAATATGATATCTTCATGAAAAAGTTAAGGTACTGATCTTGGATTAGTTGTTTGAAAAATATGATGGTTTGTACAACCTTTCATCTAGATTAGTTGTTTGAAAAATATGTTGGTCTGTACAACCTTTCGTCTTCTCTGCTATTCTTAGTTTGTCGTAATGATCTGTAGGGGTTGGGTCACTGCACCACATTGTCCTAAAAGGCAGAGATTATGCACCAAAAAGGAAATTAATCCACATGTTACAATGTTGTTAAAAATGGTATGAAGGTAGTGAATGATGCTAATAAGAAATTTAGATTTGGAGATACGTAATTAAATTTTATTATTTAATTGAAGATTTCCAATTAAAATAATAATAAATCTACATTTATATATTTATATATTGATTGGAAGGCTTCTAACAACAGTCACTTATTTCCATTAGATCCCCTTTAGGGCTTTGGGATACCTACTACTTCATTATATTATATAGTTGGGGCTTGCTACTTGTTGGCGTGTTGGGGTAAACAAAATTGATGTGTGTATTTTATTTTTTATTTTTTTATTTTTATTTTTTATTTTTTTTATTTTTTTTTATTTTTTTATTTATTTTTTTTTATCTCACAGTTGGAGTCTATGGAATAAGAAAGAAATTTGATAGCTTGGAAAAAGTGGTAGCTTGAAAAAAGTGGTAGAGAAAACATTAATCTCTCCTACCATGACAAACATGGCCACTAAAACTTGCAATATTGTTTGTAGGAAGTGAAAATTATGTTTTTTTTTTTTCCAAACATGTATGTTAGTATATTATAGTTTAATGAATATGTTTTATTATTATCATATATGGTTTCATACTTTAACAGAACATTCGCCAAGACTTCACAATGTTTTATTATTCAGTGAAAGATTTTCCAAGAACTTACAAGATTTTATAATTCAGTGAAAGATTCGCCAAAATATCTATATCTATAGAATTGTCTCCCATTTTTCCTATGTATCATGGGGATTCACCCATTTATTATACATATGAATTTATGGTGGTTCTTGAAATTTTCCCTACTTAGAAATTGCACAAATTTCTCATGTTTGGTCCCTCTACTGCCATGTCCTAACTTCCCTCAGAAAATTGTATAGACCTGCCTCCCAGGGTCCCACTTTGCAACTACCACTGATGATCTTAACTGCGTAATCCTGTCTCCCAGTGGCCTCAATACAATTTTCCCTGGAAATGAAGATTGTGCTCTGGAGTTCCTCATCCAAGCCTGAGTTGCACTCTACACAATCTCAGTGACTAGTCTCCCTCCCTGTCACCTGGAAATACGCAATGCATAGTTACTGGTCCCTCTTTACCAGTCTGTTACCTGTCCCAGGTTTATTCCATGGATAACAGTGCATCATCTTAGACTAGGGATTTTTTGGATTTGATGTCATCTTGTCATGAGTGAATTGTAGAAATAGGTACATTGTTGGATCATGGTGAGACAATGAAGAAGGACAAGGAGGACCGAGCATGCTAGAATACTAACTTACAACTAGACGAATAAAGAAGCTTATCAAGTACAAGAAAAAGGGACACATGCATGCAACCACCTCTCAAGACGAAATATCATTGAAGACCCCACATCATCATGTTATGCAAAGGAGAAGAGAGAGCACATCCAAGAACACATCTATCACTCAATAGCAACAACAACTTGACATTGCCACCTCAGCAAGCTAGTCCATGTTAATAATGTCATGTCAAGTTGTGTCATGAGTTGTCAAGGGAAACTTCATTACTATGAGCCATGTCTATTGTAAATTGAATGTAATGTAAATTAGAAGTCCAACGGAAACACATGAATATGAAGAGTCATGTTAGTTCAAAAGTCACAGGAAGTTGAATAGTCATGAGGGTAATCAAAGAGCCATAAGGGTCAAGCATCACCATTGGTTATATATACACCCTCATTATATGAGCAAATGAATTTTCACCTTGGCTCCTCCCATAAATAATAGAGAGTTTTCATTTAGTTCTTTGAGGAGTGATGAGTAGCTCCAATGTCCCACTACTAGAGCTAGTGATGTATGACATAAGTATGTGTCTTGGAAATTTTACTTAATACAAAATCCTGTTCAAGCCAACCCATTTCCATGCATGACTTGTGGATCTTTATAAGATTATACTTTGATCATTTCTAATTCATGTTTGTTTCACATGTACTAAGGTAATTGAATTATTTTGGTTGTTTTAGTGCTTACCTTATTTGTAATGTGTTGTATTGCTTATCACTGCTATCTCATCTCTGTGGACTAGTCTACAGGATACTAGACATATCTTTATCGCTCATTGGTTATAATGACTGTCACATCCATTGTGGACTATTCCACTAGATAGAGGACGAATATTACCCTATAGTTCGGTTTTAACCATTGCCGCATGCACTATGGACTATTTCACTGGATGATAGACAAACCTTCCTGGTTCGCATGTGTCTCTTCCTAGGTGGTACTATTACCTCTCACTTAGAGGCTCACTTTTCTCCCTCCTTTCGTACTAATAGAACCTTGACACAGTTGTGTTGCACACTCACTAGGCACATTTACCTCATTGTTCAAAGATACCATTGCATCATTGTCTTGTACTGACAGCTAGAGCCAAGGAAAATCTCTAAGTATATGGAAACCAAGCCTTTATACTAGATGGGACTCCTACACCAAACAGTGTGAGGTCTAGTTGGTACTTCATATCGGGGAGATCCCCTTGGTTGACAGATTTCAAGCACCATCAACAAAATGGCACTAGAAGGAGGGCCAAACAATAGGCTGTTCCCAAAGAGTTTGGTTTGAGTCTCTTATTTAAAATGGTTCTTCCTCAAATCATAATATCAAGATGCTTTTCTAAAGATCTTAATTGTACCATCCCTACGGAAGTCATTCATGACCTATCTGAATTCAAGTTCAATGCTGAGGGTGAATCAAATTTTCGTGAACATTTGTTTCAGGTTATCCATCTCTGCCTTTGTAGCATAATAGACCCCAAAGATGTCATGGCTAGATTACCCACCCTCACATTCGAAGGTCGTGTTAGTCAATGGTGTCATACATTACCCATTGCTTCTATCCATTTGCTTTCTCATCTTACCAATATTTTTTATAAATATTTCGATAAGTATAGCCACCAAGATGTCTATGAAAGAATCTATAATTTAAGAATGGAGCCAGATGAGTCAATTGAGGGCTTTTCTAACGGTTCCTTCACCTTTATTGTGAGATTCCTGACAAAATTTTGAACTCAGATTTCTTGAGACAAGAGTTTAAATGCTTGGTTCATGTCTCCCAATACTGTGAACCTACTTTTTTCCCTTTTTTCCCAGCTCTTGTGGATCATGAGGCACCTCAAATTGCAGAGGAGGAGCTTGCTACCCATTTGTTCCTTGTCCTCCTCCTTTTTCTATCTCAATATGGGTGCCTCCTAGCGGTGATTGTAAAACTGGGAAATATTAGAATCAAATCTTTAGCCCATCTTCTCACTCTTTTCTCGCTTCAATGGAGGAAATTCTAGAATGGCTCAAGAAGCCTACAACGAAGACACACTCCTCCATTCTGCAAGAGGATGTCATCGTTCACAAATCTAATCTCAAGACTGGTCTAAATTTCAGTTATCTTCTATCTTCTTAACATCATGACTCCTTATACCATGATTCAATTGATCAATCTGCTTCACTAGACAAATTTTCACCCTCTTTTGGTTCTGAGGCTGCTGGCTCAAATTGCGATCAGGCACAAGGTAGTCACATTTTGCAGGTAAAAGAGAAGAAAGGTGAGCACACTATCAATCTTTCCACTTTGTTTTGAAATTGTCCACGTCAAAAAAATGAGTTTTCATTCTTGAATGATTCTTAATCTTCTAATCTCGATGGAAAATCCAGTACAATCAATTCTATCAATCAACTCCCAGCCTTGGGCAATAATTAGTCCAATTATTTTGTATGTCATGATGGATGCCCAAGAACATCAAATGATATTTTGGTTTCTCATGAAGATTCTAGTTTAGAACTAGAATATGCTTGGGTCAAAGAATATTCTCATATCGAAACTTCCCCTCCACCTCACTATCCCTAGTGTCCTACCATTCACAACACATCCACTTGTGATGGAGATACTCCATGTTCTTTTGTTTCTTCCTTTGATGGGTTATCTCCTTGATTGACACAAGGAAGTGAGGATGTCCATGATGAAGTTGAAAACAATCAAATCATAGAGAACTCTTCCCACCCCTCATAATATATTATTTTGGATAAAGAAAACTCTTCAAATAAACTTACTCATTAGATCTCACCAATGCATTTGTCTTTGAATGTACTATCAGAAGAGCATCTTCAACTGAGTAATCTGATTGTTATCAAAGATGAAAAATCTGGTGAAACCTGTGACAAATATGGCTTGCATCTAGAGAGCAATTATGAAATTAGCAACAAAAACAACCCTCAAACCATGCATGATCTGGTTTAAGCTTCAAAATGCGATTCTACATTCCTGGAAAGTTCAGGGACCTGCCAGGGAGCTGAGGAACTTTAACTTTTGTTGATGGTTTTGTCAAGATTTCGTGACTCTCGTCATCCCCCTGAACTAAATCAGATCTGGTTTCTCTCGCATAATCCGTCTGTCTGCATGATTTCACTCGATGTGGATTCCTGCGTAAAAAATGTTTGGTATTTCAGATGTGATCTCTCAAATTTTCAAAATTGCACTTATGATTGAATCACGAATTTGTTGTAGTTCATTCATCTTCATGCAAATCTCTCACATCAAACTTAGGTTGGGAATGTCCATCTCTCATGAAATCATGGAATTTTGAAGTTGATCATCTCAAGTACTATCTTTTCCTGCAAGGATCATGCTTATCGAATTTCTTCCTTAATGGTCAGCTCCTCGATCTTTTTGCATATTTGCAAATTTGTCCTCTCACTACACTAGAAATCTCCCTATACGATAATGGACACATAGTTTGTCACACGAATGAAGTTCTTCTCCATTCATCATGCCTCAACTAGTTTCATGTCTTCATGGTGCTAGCATCCTTTTTAAACTCTTTTGATGACTATGATGCTTGTACAATGGTCACCAGTTGCAGGAAGGTGGTCTGTCATATCTGGCTCGCAAGGAACTTGGTTTGATTGTTCAGAGAATTCACAAGATTGTTTAAATCAATTTTTATTCATTTATTGTAAACTTGGAATTTGATGTTTCAGTCAGCTCATATGACCAATCCTCTGTCTTTGATGACTATCACTTGGCTTATGATTTTCCCATTAGCACATCCAATGATAATTGTTTCACACTCTTTGATCCATGGAAAATTTTTGCAAGTGGGCTAATTTTCCATGATTTTTCTAAAAAATGATTCACAAATTTCCATTTTTTATAAAAATGATTCACCCAAATTTTACAATATAAAATTGTTTTATCTTAAAAATCACCAACATTATATAGGGAGTATATATAAAATCATTGTACATTTGAATAATTTTATAGATATATCAATCAACATTTTATAGTTTGCATGTTAGGGACTAGTGAGTTTCACCAATGCTTTTAAAATTCAAGATAATTTTCCATTCTTAAAATTTTCCTTGCTTTGATCTTCATCATTGAACATCTCTCTATTCAGATTGTTGTCAAGTAGGTGAGGCACTTTAGCCTTTTTTGAGGGTTATAGTAGGTCCTCACTGTCTTTTCATGACTATTGAGAATGATAATATCCATTTTCCAATACAATATTCCTATTGTGATCCCATCTCTCGAATCAAAAATTCATCCGTTTAAAGATCACAAGGCTTTCAAGACAACCATCATGAATTTTGTGATCCAATCACTAAACGAATGGAACAATCTTACTTGGCAAGCTCTATTTTAGGCAACAAGTTTCAATTATCCCTCACGCTTGCTAAGAAGCTCGATGCAGATGAGGACACACTCGCAAGAGGCTTCCGAGGTTTGTTGAAAAATTATATTCATGGAAAAGGTAGGAATGTGAATTAGATGAAAGTAGTGGTTGTGACACACCTTTCTGCCCACAGGAAAGACCCTCCTTTTCTTGTGCAAGTCTTTCAAGTTTTTGTTATCATATGTTACAAATCACTTTTTATCTGTTTTAACTGTTCCTATCTTTGTGGATGTAGTTGGGAACAATCATGGTGGCTTCAATGGAAATTTCATTTTACGTGACCCTGAACTTCTAGCTGTTTGGTTAGGAGTAGGATTAACTGCATCATTAGATTTCCCTTTCGGGCACTCTATCTACACTCGTTCGTAGTCTATCCTTTTTTTCTTGTTCTGATTCTACATCTCGATTGCTTTAGTAACTATTTTCACTTGTATTTTGATTTTGTTTCATGGTTCTGTGTCTTCTTTCTTATTGCTTTTTTTCCTTCCTTGTTGAATTTTTCTTTTGTTCCATTACGTGAATAAGTGTCTTTCCTGGACCTATTTGGGTTGCAAGTGTGTATGTGGCTGGTGTTCAAAGAGTCTTGTGACACTGCAACCCTTGGCTAGTTCTGTGTCCACCTTCTTTGTTTTGGTTGTAACTTTTGGCTGATGAAGTCTTGATGGAAAATACAATCCATCCGTAAGGAGAATTTTTTTCCATGAACCTGTTTCCCGTCTGGGAACCTCGTGCCTATACTTAGTTTTCTTCTTTGGTGTTTTCAAGCTTACTAGTAGAAATGGAGAACGGGAAAATCTAAACTAGAAAACCTAAATCAGAGGTCTTTATATGCTTCTCTCAAGGAAAAACCTCTCTTTCTCTCAATAAGTCGAGATCCCTCTTTCACCCCAAGATAAATAAGTGTTGATGCACAGTTCTCTTTAAAAAATAAATAAAGGCGAAAGAAGAGAAATGCTTCCTACGTAGAGAGGTGAAGCAAGAAACTCCACCAGGGTACTGTCTAGGCTCACTGGTAGTGGAGAAATTCTTGTGTTTATGCATAACTCTTCCAGGGTACTATCGAGACCTACTGGGAGGAGAGCAACACCATAGATGAAAAACTATACTCTAAAAATCTTAAGCTCGCGAGCTAAACTACCCTTCCGAATTCAAAACACTATGATCTGGCCAAATCTTATGTTGTATTCAATTGGGAAGGTACAAAGGGGACCATATCTACCCATCGCCTAAGTGGGGAAGCCAAAGTAATTTGCATGATGAATCAATACACCTTGAAGGACCAAGGCCCTACACTAAAATGAACCAAGACAAAGAAGCTGGTATTCAACTAGTGTGTTGTCAAGTGTTGTAGCGGTTGAAACACCCTCCAAAATTTTGGCCTACAATTAAATTTTGGAGCCTAATGTGGATCCTGTGATCAATCCTTCCTTAGTCACCTATTGGTAAGGTGATGATCTCAATCTCTCCTCTTCAAACTTAAGAGTCATTAACACTTTTATCTTTATATAGTATGTGTCATCTTTGGGCATGAAGATTATTGCTTGTCACGCAAAGGGAAGTTTGTTTTTCTTTAAGGGGAAATATTTGTGAGAATGTGTTGTTCTCATCACATAGACATGTTTTAAATTCATTTAAAACACTCTTGAACAAGTTTTGCTTTTATCCTCCCAAAGTATTCATCGGAGCCACAATTATCGTGACCTGCTAGAAAGGTTGTTGCACTAAGTGAAGTATGTTTTGGATGGTCTATGTTACATCACTAAATTTTCAAGTGTGTGATCATAGTCAAGTTCTATCACTCTTCGCATTGGTTCCGTTGATCCCACACTTAGCCAAATTCTGAAGTTTCCCTAGCAACCTAGCCTCATCCAGCTTTCCTAAACCATGCACGTTACATCTAAAACCCTCAATATTTTCCCTTGCCTACTGGAAATGCGCAATGCTTAGAAATCTAGTCTCCCTTGGAATCCAAAACTATGTAGCGACTTCCTCTGGTATCCTTCCCTCATCTGGACCCACTATCTCTAGAAACTGCGTAGACATGCCCTCCTAAGGCCTCATCCTGCAATAATCACTGCCCGCTTAAATTATAAAATTGTGTCTCTAAGTGGCCATAAAGAAGGATGACATGCTAAATGACTTTCAAGGAGCTAAGGAGGAAATATAAGGAGACCAAGGAACCCAGGGTATGATAGAATATCAAGACCGCATGAGACTCCATCTGATGCATAACCCTTTGGAGGGTAGGTATGGAAAACAAAGCACATATTTTGAAATCCACCTCTTAGTGTAGCATGAAAGATCACTCATTATTATCATATCATTTTTTTGTCTTCAATGACATGCATGGTTGCAAGCACTAAAATGCATTCCATGTGTTTCCTCTAAGTGTCTTGGTCCCTTTCGCTTGTTGGATCAATTGTTGTCTTTCGGCATGTTTGGTTGTTATGTTATGTTTGCGAGCCTTTCTGGTGACCTCCAAGGTTGGTCTCTATGTATAAATGTTTTCCTAGCCATGTAAACACCTATCACACTCATACACAAAGTTCTAATCATTGTCGCAAAAGTGTCGTCACGATTGTCCTAAAGTCTATCTCAAGTGTCGCATATGTTAGTTTTAGTTCTAGACAGTCTCACAGAGGGTAGTGCTTTGTGTTTTTGTTCCGATGGTCTATGTTGTTGTGTCATAGAAGTATGCTAAGTGTGTGATCACAAAGTTAAGTTCCTCACAGTTCCCCTGCCTCCCACAGTTAGTCATATTCCTAAAAATCCTTCTGGACGGACAACTCTCGTTCACAGACATTGACTAAGCTATACACTATGTATTCTCAACCCTCAGTGATGCTGCTCTACTTCCTGGAATTGTGTAGCGCATAGTCACTATCCCCAACATAGTTTCATTGCAAAATTCCAGAGCTCAATTCCTAGACTAGTAACTCAACCCACAAATTTTAACGAGCTTTAGAGCGTTTGTCCAACCAAGGCTCCAGGACTAGTAACTCAACCCACCAAGGGCTCCAAAGAATTTTTCCAACCGAGGCACAGGGACTAGTAACTCAAGAAACCAAGGTCTCTAGAGCATTCGTCCAACCAAGGCTCCAAGACTAGTAACTCAACCCATAGAATTTATAGGGCTCCAGAGCATTTGTCCAACCAAGGCTCTAGGACTAGTAACTCAACCCACAAAAGGCTCAAGAGAATTTTTCCAACCAAGGCTCCAGGACTAGTACTCAACCCAAGTTGTATCAAGGTTCTAGAGTGTTTGTCCAGCTAAGGCTCGAGGACTGGTAACTCAACCCAAGCTAAGGAAACATGAGAACCAACCAAAAACAAAATAATGAAAATAAACCCACAATGACCATGGTTATCCAAGAAATGGAAAGGCTAGGCAATCCACTTTCAACATTCACCATCCTCCATGCCAATGACAGATCACAACCAAAAATCCACATGCATATTGCATGCATCCCAAAACTAGTGAAGGAGACATACCTGCAACTTGGTACCTGCAAGAAAATATAATGTAGCTGCCGATCTTGATGCCTTCTTGTGCTTTCATGCTCCTCCTTTTCCTTCTTTCTCTAAAATTTGAAGTATTCCACACCCACCAAGAGTGCTCCAAGAAAAATCTAAGTCTCCAAGAGTATGAGAGAGAGAGAGAGAAGAGAAGAGAGCTCCACCTACACCTGTCAAAATCTCACTAATTGATCCTCAAAAGCCTTTTATCAATGATGCCTTTATGTTATTCATTTTCCATTATTTTTCCTTCAATTTCATCTTCACATGCAACTTGTGACCTTTCACCTTCATTTTCCCCTACTTTCCATTATTTTCATAAATAAAATGCTAATTAATGCCTCATGCATTTCCAAAGCCTTAGCCATTGCCTTTTCAAATTTCCATAGCCATAATAAACTGAATAAACATCCATGGTGGGCCCCAGTATTGAAACAATAATGCTGCAACTCCTGGGACTCCCTTCTTTAATTTTATCAACCTGGTAGTTCGTAACAAACTTGGAAGCGAGGTGTTGTATGCACAAGTACTAGCTCTTGCCGCAACTGTCACTTAGTCAGCTGGCACAAGTCCACTAGGGGCTTAAGCCAACTTCTCTGAGCTCTAAGAAGAAGATTTTTAACTAATGGATGAAAGCTAACTCAAAAGAAGCTAATCTACTTGCAGAAAGAAACTGAAAAGTTGAAAGGAAACGCAAGCCCTAGCAATCCCTAATTCTACCAGTTAGCCCTACTGATGCGAAAAAGAGGATGCAAGCTACTGAAAGAGATGCCATTGACTTCAAGGAAGGCAAAATGCATGTGTCTAAGTTATCACTATCTGAAGAAAACATCTTTTTGTATTTTTGAATAAGTTGTCAGAATTATCATGCATGTGCTTTCACTGTTTTTGACTGCGCAGAGGCGGATCGGTGAGAGAAAATGCTTGCAGGAGGTTGGGAAGGTTCAGAGAGGGCCTAAGGGGTCCCTAACACCCTTCAAGAGAGTTTCACAGAGTTTGGTTATCAATAAAATATTTTCTTGAGCTTCTATAGGAAGTCTGAAGGGGTTCTACAAGATGTTCTGGAATTTCTACAGGATGTTCAAAAATGGGTTTTTGGAGGATGGATAGAGGGATAAAGATGAAGGAGTGGGTATGGAGGTGAGATAATGGTGTGAGGAGGTCCAAGACTTGGGGGATGGAGATGAAGAGTGGCAAGGATGGTTGGATTTGTTCAAGGAGGAGTGGAGCAATGTTGCACAAAAATATGGGAATTAGGGCAAAGTGAGAAAATGGAAAACGTGAGGCAAGAATCCAGTTTGGAGGATGGAGTAGATGGGATTCATGGAGTACAGGTGGATGGAGAGGTATTACAGGCGCTCTGCAAGTTATTTTTTGAATTTGACAAATGAAGACTTGGAAAATCAAGAACCTAATTACTTTGACCTAATCTGACCTAGATAACAGTAAAGGAAATGAACAGAAGTCTATTTGCAGCGAGATCAAGTGAAATAACTATGCAACTAAGCAATCATAAACCTATGCATGCAATCAAAACTGACATCAAGTTCGAAAACTAAGAATCCAACACTAATACTTGCATGGTGAAGCAAAGACAGTGTTTTTGGTGGCAACAAGGTCACCTTGGTCCCAGCTCATGATTCCATTGAGGGGGAGGTGAGATCCAAGGTGCTTGGTAGCCTTTTTCTAAAGATCTTCCCTGTGATTAACCTATCAAGTAAATCTAAACATGAAAAGCTATTTTAATCATCAAAAACGACCTAAGTAACAAAGCAATATTTTAATCTAAATAACAAATTTTATTCCAAGAATGCAACAAAGACACATGAAAGTAAACAAAGGAGGTACTAGGCACTTGAGATGGGCCCAACCCCAAGAAATACAACCTCCTAAGAGAGATTAGAGCTGGTGCAAAGCTGGATTCATCTTTATTGATCAAAAGAATAGTTACATTCCAAAACTGTCCACAAGAAAAACTTGAAAATGTGCTGAAATGCAGAGCTAAACTACTACCTAAAAAATGACTAAAAACCGAACTACAAACTAGATAACTTCTTCCTACAAAGTGACTAACTAAAATGATGCCCTAAGCCCTCTTATTTATACAAATTGAGGACCCCAACAACCCTCCTAAACTTTAGGGACTCGACTGCCAAAGCTTGTAGTTAATAGCAACTTTACTAGCCCTTGCTCGGCTGCCCTTGTGATAATTGATTTGGTGACCCTTGAACTCTGAGCTTATGGTGGAGAATTCGAGGTAGGGGCATTAAAAGGAGACACTTTCCTACAAATCCTCTCCACAAATTTGGCGACCAAGTGCTCATTAAAACCTTTGATTTTGTCTCCAAATTGACCAAAAAGACTGCATAAAGCACACATTAGACTTGTTGGCATAATGACTAACCCAATTCACTCTATTAGCATAAATATAATAAAAAACATGCAATAAACTAATGAGAATGGTGGATTAAGTCAAATTAGGAGGCTGAATGAGCCCATATAATTATCCTTTTTTGGGGCTCATGATCACCCCCCGACTGAAAGTGTTGCTCATCCTCTGAGCAACTAATCTTTCTCTTCCTCCCTATCATGCCAAGCTTCTGAAGTGATGTCCTCTTCTCGGTCATGAAACCATGCTTTTCCCTCTACTTCTTCCCACTGCTTGTGCTCCTTTTCTTGTAGCAGTTTTGTTAGCACCTCAACCTCAGCCTGCAGCTTGTCCTCTCTTTGATGTTCATCACATGTTTCCTTGTCTTTCCTTCTTCCTGTGATTGTTTGGCCACTTTTTCCTCCAATTTCTCTGTCTCTCTTAGCTTAGCCCGAGTTTCCTATAGAGAATTCTCAGCATCCTGTAGAGAGGATGTTGTGTCCAACATTTTCATTCTTTCTCTCCAAGTGGATGTCTTCAGGCTTCCCCGTTCATAGGTGATGGATGCTTTTGAGGGAGACTTTTCCTTTTGTGTAGCTGGGGTGTCTACAATTGTAATTGGCTCTTTTGATTGTGGTTGGGGTCTGCCAATTTTTATCTGCATGCTCCTCCTTGCCTTAAACTACATGGAAGGCTCCCTCTTTCGCTGCCCTTTTTGCTTTGGAGATGTGCTAAGGGTAGCCAGCACAGCTGCTGCTTCCCTGGCTAAAATATCAGGCGATTTCCCCTTTTTGTTCCTCTGTTTCCATACTTCTTGTAGAAAGTCCTGTGTCGGCTGTTTTCTATCTTCCTATAGAAACTGCTTTCTGGCTTCCTGTAGAAACTATCTTCTGGCTTCCTGTAGAACCTATCTTCACTATTTCGGTCTGCTTGGCTGGGGGTGTCTTGCCTTTTAATTGTGGTGTGGTTGCCCTGGTTGTGCCATCACTTGTTTGGACTTTTTCAGTCCTCTCAGCCCTGCTCTGCAATCGTTTCTCCCTTGGTGTTTGTGCCTTTGTTCTACCCATAGTTTTGGGCTCAGCAGCTTGGTCTTTCCCTCGTTTCTCTTCTTGTTCTTTCTGTGGTGGTCTGTCCTGTGTTTCCTTACCCCTGGCTTTCTCTTCTACCTCAATGTGCTCCCTTTCTTCACTGCTGGATGAAGTGAGTTCCTCGGCCAGAATTCGAATATCATCATCCTTGGACATGTTGCGGAAAATCTCCCAGGAGAGAGGGATAGTGTAGGTATGGAGAGCATCTTCCACTAGAAACTTGATAAGCCCATGATGGGCTAGCTAATCCGGTCTCCCTTCCTTCAATTTTGTGCCACACTCAATTAATGATTGTAGGAGGAAATAGGGGATGCTTAACTTCTATTCTGGGGGTAAATCCATCCCATGTTTGAGTTCACTTAGCAATCGGAAGTGATAACTGTAGACAATACTGAACCGCCCCTTTGAGGACTGACCTTCGTTCCAAAAAGGATGTAGGCTAGCTCTCCAGACCCCATTCTTGTCTTCCACAAATTGTTCCTCTGGTAGGAAGAATTCTTTTTTTACTTTTTGGCCCAATGCCCTCTCCTCTTTGCTCCAGGGTATCCCTAATGGCGGATCAATAACTCGACTAATGAGTTGTGGGGTAAGCTATAGGGTCAACCCTTTGAAATTTATAGTGGCCAGTGTCTTTGATTTAGGCTGCAGGGACATTAAGAACTCCTCTATTATCTCATTGTCATGACCTTGAATTCTGTCACAAAAGGTCATCCAATTGGCACGGGTGAATAGGTTCACCACCTCGGGAGTTTCACCCGCTTGGCATGGTGAGAGTGCTCTGTTTTGGTTTGTGCTCTGATTAGAAAGGGAAATTCTATATATGGTTTCCTCCCTTGAAGATGAAGACAGTGTTCCTCAGGTGTTTATGTTTTAACCTTGCACTAGTTTCCTGGTTTTAAAAAAACTCGACTGTCCATGTATAGAAGGAGGACTTTGGTTTCCCTAGACAGAGTGCAGAGCTCAATTTCCACCCTTAGCATACATACAATTATGAAAATTAAAATACTTCATACGTAGGTTAGCCCTCACGGTGCTTCATCTTTTTTTAGGAGAAATTGTTTTTATCAGGGACCATGGAGGAGAGTTTTGACGCAGAACTGACTGAGTAATTCCGAGCAACACACAGGAAAATCATTATTTTCAACTCACAGACAGACTTTTCTCTGACTTCCTTATTCAATATGGTTCAATTCATCACCTTTTGAATATAACATGCATGGAAGAGTGTTTTTCGAGCCGACCTCTTTCAGGACTCCAAATTTGTCGAAGAAAAATCCATTTCCTCTACTCCGGAAGGCTATGATGTATTTCCTGTAGAGCCTCTTCCTGTAGAACGCTTTGCGAGCTTCTGTAGGATGTTGCGGCACTTTTGAACGAGCCTGGGACGCGAGATAATTTTGAAACATGCCGAAAAGCTCGGGCTAACAGACTGCGGAGGACGAAGACGGTACTTCGCTGAGAGTGGTTGCAAGTGTAAATGAACAACAGTTAACATGAGTTCTTCAACTAAGCATTTTTGAATTACGGCGCAATTCATTGCGAGGGGGTGAGGTGGCCAAGTGTACATGGCCACATGCAGACTGCAGTTCTATGATGAACTGTATGTTCTCTTGCTGGAATCCCTTACCATTAGTTGTGCTGGAATTCAAAATCTCTACAACTGCCTGTTTTTTTTTTAATTTCCCGTGAATGACTACACACGTGCGCTAGTGATCCCTGGATGAGTGTAATCGAACTGGCTAGATTTCTGGCTGAATCCCACCATTTCATTTGTTCATGCAATTCTTAAATTAGATTCATGCAACAGAGGAACGAGTTTAGTCACGTACCTGGAAGTCAAGCGTGGTTGTTGTGAGGTGTTGTGGCCTTTCATTTGCTGCATGCATCTGTTTCTGTGGTTGCATGATGGCTTGGTTGCTGATTCATGGCTGTTTTTCTTGTGTAGGTACCCTCTGGCTGGATCCACATTGCAGGAATTTGTTTCCATGTTTAGATCTGCACCCTCAAGCTGTTGATGTTGAATTTCCACAAGATAGAAACTTGTTTTCGCCATTGCTCCCGAACGATAGATCGGATCGATCTGAAACTTTTTGAGCATGTTTCTATCATAATTATGCACCTCCCAGAGAAAAATGGTGGTCAATGGATGCACGGATTTCGAGAAAAATGGAAAATGGATGAAGATTACAGAGGTCAATTTCTCAGAAACCGTGCATCAGAATTGGTTGGAATTGCTTGGGTAGGTTACTATCACCCATATGCATCTCACCATGAAACAAGTTTTGAAATGGATGCACTGATATGGAGAAAATGCAAAAATGGATGAAGGTGATAGGGCTGATTTCTTGGAAATCGTGCACCAGAATTGGTTGAAACTGCTCGGGCATGTTGCCATCACCCCTATACAACTCCCCATGTAATAGTTTTGCAAATGGATGCATAGTTGTCAAGTTAGGGCAAAAAACACTTTCAGCACTATGCATTTTTGCTTCCAAGCATTCTGCAGTTTTTTGCATGGTAAGAAAAATGAGCTTGGGCTATGATGCATGGATGGAAATGATGGAGGAGGAGTTTGAAGATTACAGGAGGACTTATGAACCCTTGATGAAGCTTCCATGTTCGCCAAACTGCTTTTTAAAATCCATTTCCAGCCTTTTGTAATTTCTACAGGAACTTCCTGTAGAAAACACAGTTTTCATAAAAGAAGTACAATGAGGTGGAAAAAATGATGGACAAAGGTGAGGGGTGGAAACATGGATGCTTGCAGGCCTAACCAATAGATTCCAAGCTTTAGATTCCCTTCCAAAATTGAATTTGGCTCGCCTGAAGGTTCTACAGGATGTTTCCTGTAGAAATACAGAACTTCCTGTAGAAACGCCTGGAACTTCCTGTAGAAAAGCCTTGAACTTCCTGTAGAAAGCCCAAAACTTCCTGTAGAAAGCCCAATTCTGACTTGAATGTGACCAAATCCTAGGAGAGGTGAGTGGCCATGGAGGTAGTGTCTGAAGGGATGTCTTGGAGCCTGGTACGGACTCCTGTCCCAGTCATGGAGGTTTTCAATCAATGAGCCAATTTAAGGCATCTCCGAGGAGGTTTTCACCTTAGATTTTTCCTCTTATTTCCATTTTTTGATTTTTTTTTTCATTTTTTTTTCTACCCTACCCTACTTGAAAAACAAAATCATTCTCAAGTATAAGAATACTTCCAATGGAGCCATGTGCACATCGAGATTAGAGACAGAATGATGTGGAGGCTTGAAATGCATGCTTTGACAACTATCCAGATTTCAGAGACCAAATGACTTGAATTTGAAGGGATTAGACATAGTTGAAGAAGAGAGTACTGCAGTAACTTAGTGACCGTCTGAAACCATATCTCAATATAGCTCTGATATCCTTGGTCCTTTTGCTGATCTGGATCATTCTTCATGTCACCTTCTATCATGACCTTCTCGTCTTCCTCTTTTTGCTGATTTTTCTCTTGAGTACATGGAGGATTTGATGGTAAACATGAGGGAACTCTCTCGATCTCTGATTCTGATCTCTTCTGTTCCTCAAGTGTAGCCCGTGGTTCTTTGATCTCTTCTTTTGAACCTTCTTTTGCTGGATGTGGTCCTTCAATGCTTTCAAGATAATATCTTTTTTGTAATACTCTTCCTGAGCTATGGTGAAGATCATTGAGCTCAAGAGGAGTCATTTGGACATGTTGTGCCTCAACTTTGCAATTGGGTTGAGCTATTCCAATGTGCGGGTTTGGAAATGGTGGTATGGGTAGTTGAGTGGGGATGTATATTTGAGATGGATGTGGATGGGGTTGCGGTTGGGTAGGTGGTGGAGGCAAATGAGTGGGAGGAGAGTTGTATTGGGGCCTCCACCCCTGATGAGGTGCATTCCACTAAGGCTGTGGCTGAGCATAAGAGTGAAACGAATGAGCAACTGGAGAAGCATGGTATTGAGGAGGATACGACAAAGGAGGGGATGTGGACTAGGAAGGATGACCAGGGGTACCCCAAGAAGGCATGGAAGTGGCTTGATAGGGGTCGTAATAGGTCTGGGATGTCCCTTGCATTCCCTGCTTGTAGGGTATGGGTCCATGTGGCCTCCTTTAGTTCATATAATAGAGTGATTCAGTGGCTCCTTTCGCTCTTTGATATGCAAATTTATGTCCAGGCAAGGAAGGGCACTAATTCGTAGGATGGTATTCTTCACAGACGAAACACACTTCTAGGGAGTGCATTGGACATTCGTTCCTAGGATGCTTTCTAGTGCACCTGGGACAAAAGATGGCCAAAGCCCTCTTCACTTCCTCTTGCTTCCTTTGGATCTGCAAGGTATCCAGTTGCATGGCAAGAAACTGCATCGCCTCGCTCTTGAAATCTTCCATCTGATTTGCCAGTTCGTTTTTGGATAAGGTACTGCTCCCAACATTTCTGCTTGTAGCCATTTGCTCCAGATGAATGTTTTCTTCTTCTTCTTCCCTAGAGTTTCTTCAAATATGTCTTGCTGTCCACTTAAGGGTTCTTTAATCACTGCCATTGAAAAAGAGAGAAGGTTGGCTGTGTGAAATAGTGGGGGTGTTGTGAAATCATTGTTCTGAATTATCTCTACTCCTACAAGGCATGAAAGGAAATATTTTTCGTTGATTTTTGCTTTTTTTTTTTTGCTTGTACCTACAAAACTAAAATAGATTGAACTGAAACTAACTATCTTGCTAGAATGAAAATGTGGAATTGAAATGAAAGTAGGAAAGGACTAATCTATTTTTCTCAAATGAAATTGCAGGAATGAAATGCTAGTCTACGCTCGCAAAATTGAAATTGTGGAATTGAAATGCTAATCTACACTTGTAGAATTGAAATGTGGAATTGAAATGCTAATCTATGAAAGCGGGAAATATTTAATCTACACTTGCTAAAATGTAATGAAAACAGGAAATGTCTAATCTACTTTTGTGGAAATGAAATTGCAGAATGGAAATGAAATAAACTACTTAGAAGAAGGTTGTAGTAGAAAATAGAAGAAAAGCAACAATCACAAATACTTTGACGCTTCCCCGGCAATAGTGCCAAAAATAATGGTGGGCCCCAATATTTCAGCAATAATGCTGCAACTCCTAGGACTCCCTTCTTTAATTTTATCAACCCGGTAGTTCGTAACAAACTTGGAAGCGACGGTGCTGTATGCACAAGTACTAGCTCTTGCCCGCAACTGTCACTTGGTCAGTTGGCACAAGTCCACTAGGGGTTTAAGCCACTTCTATGAGCTCTGAGAAGAAGATTTTAACTGATGGATGAAAGCTAACTCAAAGGAAGCTAATCTACTTGCAGAAAGAAACTTAAAAGTTGAACGAAATGCAAACCCTAGCAAACCCTAATTTACCAGCTAGCCTACTGATGTGAAAAAGAGGATGTGAGCTACTGACAGAGGTGCCATTGACTTCTAGGAAGGTAAAATGCATGTGTCTAAGTTATCACTATCTGAAGAAAACATCTTTTTGTATTTTTGAATAAGTTGTCAGAATTATCATGCATGTGCTTTCACTGTTTTTGATTGTGCAGAGGTGGATCGGTGAGAGAAAATGCTTGCAGGAGGTTGGGAAGGTTTAGAGAGGGCCTAAGGGGTCCACAACATCCTTTCAGAGAGTTTCACAGAGTTTGGCTATCAAGAAATAACTTTTGTGAGCTTCTACAGGAATTCTGCAGGGGTTCTACAGGATGTTCTGGAATTTCTACAGGATGTCTGTAATTTTCTACAGGATGTTCAGAAATGGGATTTTGGAGGATGGATGGAGGGAGAAATATGAAGGAGTGGGTATGGAAGTGAGATAATGGTGTGAGGAGTTCCCAGACTTGGGGGATGGAGCTGAAGAGTGGCAAGGATGGTTGGATTTGTTCAAGGCGGAGTGGAGCAATGTTGCACAAAAATATGGGAATTAGGGGAAAGTGAGCAAATGGCAAACGTGAGGCAAGAATCCAGGTTGGAGGATGGAGTAGATGGGATTCATGGAGTACAGGTGGATGGAGAGGTATTACAGGCACTCTGCAAGTTATTTTTCGAATTTGACAACTGAAGACTTGGAAAATCAAGAACCTAATTACTTTGACCTAATCTGACCTAGATAACAGCAAAGGAAATGAACAAAAGTCTATTTGCAGTGAAATCAGGTGAAATAACTATGCAACTAAGCAATCATAAACCTAAGCATGAAATCAAAACTGATATCAAGTTCGACAACTAAGAATCCAACACTAATACTTGCATGGTGAAGCAAAGACAATGTTTTTGGTGGCAGCAAGGTCACCTTGGTCCCAACTCATGATTCCACTAAGGGGGAGGTGAGATCCAAGGTGCTTGGTAGCCTTTTTCTTAAGATCTTCCGTGTGATTAACCTATCAAGTAAATCTGAACATGAAAAGCTATATTAATCATCAAAAACGACCTAAGTAACAAAGCAATATTTTAATCTAAATAACAGATTTTATTCGAAGAATGCAACAAAGACACATGAAAGTAAACAAAGGAGGTACTGGGCACTTGAGATGGGCCCAAATTCAAGAGCTATAGCCTCCTAAGAGAGATTAGAGCTGGTGCAAAGCTAGATTCATCTTTATTGATCAAAAGAATAGTTACATTCCAAAACTGTCCACAAGGAAAACTTGAAAATGTGCTGAAATACAGAGCTAAACTACTGCCTAAAAAATGACTAAAATCGAACTACAAACTAGCTAAATTTTTCCAACAAAATGACTAACTGAAATGAGGCTCTAAGCCTTCTTATTTATATAAATTGAGGACCCCAACGACCCTCCTAAACTTTAGGGACTCGGCTGCCAAACTTGCAGTTAACAACAACTTTACTAGCCCTTGCTCGGCTGCCCTTGTGATAATCGATTTGGTGGCCCTTGAACTCCGAGCTGATGGTGGAGAATTCGAGGTAAGGACCCATAAATGAAGGGGACACCTTCCTACAAATCCTCTCCCTTGTTCTTACATGAATTTGGTTGCCAAGTGCTCATTTAAAACCTTTGATTTGTCTCAAAATTGACCAAAACACTGCACCAAACACACATTAGGACTTTTTGGCATAATGACTAACCAATTCACTCTATTAGCATAATATAATAAAAAACATGCATAAAATAATGATAATGGGGATTAAGTCGAATTAGGAGGCTGAATGAGCCAATATAATTATCCATTTTTGGGGCTCATCAATCCACTAGGATGTTTTCTCCTACGATTCATCTTCGAAATGATGTGCCATCATCGTGGCATTATATATATCTATATATATATATATATATATATATATATATATATAATATATATATATATATATATAATTTATATATATATAATATATATATATATATATATATATATATATATATATAGATATATATACATGGAATTTTCAGTAGGGCTGTTACAAAACCCTCCCCCTTGGGGGAGAACCATCCTTGGTGTTCAGTGACACCTACAACCAACAAGACTACTGAAAACAAAACATACTGTCCATGGAGCTTTATAACATAGCTCATTGTAGTATTTACAATGATTGTCTGCTAAAACATGGGAAACATACCTTTTACTGGAGCTTTATAACACAACTCATTGTGGTATTTACAATAACCACATATACACATACACATTTGGTTCAACCAACAAATAACCATACTACCTATGGAGCTTCATAAATCCAGCTCAATACAATATTTACAATAATACACACATATAAAGATATGCATATTTGCTCAACCAACAAATAAAAGGATATGATGACTCCATCTGCAACAAGGGAATCCAGAGGCTCACACCTCCACCCTCAAAGTACACTAGTAGAAAATGATGAAATTAGTGACCAGGTGACTAAAATAGTTAGCCACCACAACTTTTCCAAGTGAAATACTACCAAAAATGAGAAATCTTAAGTGAACCAACTAAAAATGACTAATATAAACGACTAATTTAGGCTTGGGTTAAAATATACTACTAAATAATAAGTAATGCAACTAAAAATGACTACCGTGAATGACTAATTTAGTTTATGAAGAAAAATACAAGTACTACAATAATACAAATTAGTCATTTATGTTATTCATTTTAATTGTGTCACTTCAACAATCTAAACTTACAAGTGATAAGGGATTCAAAGGTTGGTTATAAATTGGCTGAAAGGTTATACTTCCTTGAACATTTATTTATTGGATCAATGGATAATTAGAGTTATGGAGTTGATTAGAAACTGTTAGTACCTAAATCTACCTCAGGGTGAGAAAGGCAGGTCTAGGGTAACATCAAACCACGCTTAACCTGGTAGCTAGCCCTACCAGGTCGGGAGAGGGCTCTCTCCTTGTCAATATCAATGACAATTTATCAAGGAAGGCTTGAGATTACTGATATAAAAACTAATTTTAGGCTAGGTACGCTTGCTCAGAGGATTTTGTTTGATTTTAATGGTTGGTTGTTGGATCAGATGGGGAAGGCAGCTTTGGGTCTGGGAAATCAACACAGATTTACAGAAGTTTTTCTGGGGCGAGGTAGGCAAGTGTTTTAGCACTTTGAAATGAGTGTAATGGTGAGTCTAAATACTGGTGAGGATATAGAGAGGGCATGTAAGTGTCATGAGTGTTATAGCTCCAAATCTCACTATTATGGTTTGTGATGCTGCACTCATGGCCTAGGGCAACCCCTCCTTCCAGACCTGGTCCCAAATTTAAAAAATAGTGTTTTATTCCTTGTACGTGACATTTCCCTGTGTTAAACGCGTGTATATGTGGGTAGGCATATACCCAACCCGCATATATGTATCAAAACACTTAAAAAGATATAAAACTCCTTATTTTCGGGTGGAGATTGCAGGTTTTACCTGCTGATCACCTGTTAGTGCCCGTGGCCCAACTGTTCCCAACCAACTCCTAACTAAAAAACTACTTTGGGAGTGGTATAAAAAGACCATCAAAGGGAAGGCCTAAGGGAGGAGAGAAGAGAGAGAAAGGTTATTGTACTGAGATTTTTCCCCTGACCAGGTCTGAAGACCCTTGTGCCTTCTGCACTTCCCCCATTTGTACAGGAAACCCTTGTTTCCTTGTGTGTTGATGTTCATCCACTAGTTATGGCATCATGGAGTGAGTCTTGGAAGGCGATATGCTAAAGGCTTGAGGCTGGATGGATCTGGAAGGAAGCTTTGCTTGGAGCCTGCGAAAGGTTACTCGGGTGATATTACTCCTTTTGTACATTCTATTTGTCTATAATAAAGAAACACGTCTTGGTTGCTGACATGCTTCTTCTTTATGTTTATGATGTTCATGTTTGAATTTCATATGTGAATGGTTGTTTAAAGTTCATAACTAACTTCCTTCTTTTATAGCATAAAGATGATTTATTTATAAGTCTTTGTCCATATACTGTTGTATTCTTTGGAATTGGTTGTTTTACAGAACAAAGGAGCGAAAGGGACTTGAAGAAGGGTTTGGACCCTTGAGGAACTTCTCGAACGTAGGACCTGAGGTACGCCCTTCTTACTTTAGAATTTTCTTTTTATAGCATAATGGCTGTGTGAATGTGTGTTTCTCTGTTTAGACAACTTTCAGTTTGCTAGGGTTTCCACCCAAAAGCCCTAGGGGAGCAAATCCCTCAACAGAATTGGCGAGTCCACTGGGGACAACACTCTTGTTGTTCCTAGTTTGGGTGTTTGTCAAGCTCATCAGGGCTCAGTTGCTTGTTGGTTCGCTGTTACTGTCTGGTCTGTTCTTGAATTCTAAGTTTTGCCAGTTTCTTCAGTTTGTTTTTTATTTTTCTTGAAATCTTTCATATACGTTGTTTTCCTTAGTTACAGAAGCGTACGTACGCTTGTTTCCTGAAGTAAATCCGTGTATACGGAGGTTTCCTCAGGCACAGTCGTGTATACACGCAATCTGCACATAAGTACAATTGCGTATATATTGCAATTTTCAAGATTTATAAATTCTTGTGTCTCTGAAGTTTGTCTGGTGGTTTATTTTGGTTTGAAACAGTCAATTTTTCAGTATCAGTTGTTTGTTTTACAGCAAGCGTCTTACTCCGATTTCTCTCTGATTGTAGGGAGTATTGGTCTTGTTTTGTGTTTTCAAGTGTCATTGTTTTTTTTTTGTTAAAAGAACGCAAGATTTCTTGTTGGAATCTTGGCTGCTCTGATTTATCAGAGCAAAAATATTTTTATCAATCTTTGTGTTGAATTTTGCTTTTGGTGACTTTTTGTTTGCTTGACAAAACCACATTTTTTGACCATCTACTTCTTTGTTTCATCAAAGTTGTCAATTGATGCTTTCTTGAAATTGTCTTTTTGATCTTTTTTGGTCATTGTTACCAAAGCTTTCATTGCTGCTTTCGATTGTTAAAAAGCATCTTTAAACACATTTGTTTTTGTTGAGTTTTCGTCCATTGTATGGTGTCAGCTTGCAAAAGTGGTTGTTGCTTATTGTTTCGATTGCAAAGTTTCAGTTTTGTTGAGAGCATTTTTGAAAAGACGTTTTTGTTGCTACTTTGAAGAAAACTTTTTGAAATACTTTGTTTTGCTTTCTTGAACTTGTTTTTCATTTAGTTTCCTTTTAGTGAATGAAAGTGCTTTAGATTTGTCTTGAGTTTTGTTTTTAGTGTTTAGACGAAATGAATGGTAGTATTTCATATTCCATCTAGACATTGTAAGTGGCAAAAGAAAATTTGATAAGAAAAGCAACTTTCATTTCTTGTTTTTAGAGTTGTTTTGAATCTTGCATCAAGCATATAGTTGTTGCATTAGGATAGATTTGCATCTCTTTAGGCATACATAGTTTTGTTAACTTTTGAGTGTGAAGTGTGAATTAACGAAAAGAAAAGAAAAGTTTGTTTCATTAGAAGTTTTCCTTGAACCCTATAGAAATTAATCTTCATCGAAAAACAAAGACAAGTGCACATGCATATAGTCAGGTTTTATTAATTTCTTTTGCGTCGAAAAAACACCACTAGTTTCACTTCCATCATCCCCTGACTTAAAGAACAGCCCATTTTAAAATCAAGTGCTAACTAAAATTCACTAGAACTTTTTCTTTTAAGGTAAATACACGAACAAGTTTTAGGATTTTAGGGCCTTGGATTAGGCGAGTGGAGAGTTAACTCTCCAAGGCCATTTAAATGTCAAACATAGGAGTCTGAATAACGAGAGAAAATCTAATAGCATTAGGAAGACCAGGAAAGCTCCGGCTCTGGGAGTTAAGCACGAGGGTCTGTAAAGACAGGGAAGCGAGATACCCCCTCTCCTACTTGTCTGAACTTACCTCACGACTGTTCCGCCTGGCTTCTGTGACGAGTTGGTATCCATAGTTGCTACTCCTAGGGAACTACATAGGTGGCTGGGAAGGGGAATCCCGTGGCACCTGAGGTCGACGTTGTATCACTCTCGACAGTACTACTGAAGGGCACCCTTGCGAAGCTTGGGGGCTTGCACTAGCGCAGGTTGTTGTTAGGAGGTCAGCGTAACTTCCTCTATTACCTTCGCTGATAGGCCTGGGCCCTCATCATCCCAGACTATCTTCGGAAGGCCCCTTATTTTTCACTTTCTCGTATTTTGGTGTCCGGTCCTAATCACCTGGAACGGAAATACTTGGAAGTTGTTTAACTGGCTATATATTTAGGGACTTTATAGTGGGTGCTCTGTGCTCTTAGTTGGCCCAGCCTTAAATTTTTTGAGTCTTTAGTTAGATCTTAAACAAGAAATTCAAAGTGGTTGACCGACCTCCTAGACGGTCTCGAAGACTTCATGGTCTTTCACCACCGAGTTTAGAGCCTTCTCCGAGAAGGCGTAGAGGTAATAATACCGGTGGGTTTTGTCCCACGGCAATTGACGCATCGGGGATTGATCCTCCTCTCGGGGGCATTAGTATTCAAGCAAGGCCTGGTACTTCCGCGGAATAAGAGAGGAGCACTCCAGTTCTTTCTCGAGTTCGCTTACAAGTGCAGGATAATATAGAGGTAGAAGAACTTTAAGAGTCGTTAGCGGCTCCAAATTCTCCCCTACCGTCTAGTCATCCACAGGTATTACAATACGTTGGGACTCTGACGCATAGACCGTCAAGTCCAGGTTACGCTACGCGCTTACCTTCGATGACCACTACTGGAAGCATGGCTTCTACAAGTGCTACGACTGTACAAACTCCCATATTTGTACAAGGGGGAGGAACTATTTCCATCCCCTCCGTCTCTTTATTCGGATCTTTTGCTAGCATGTCTTTTGTTGGGTCTACCTCCATTCCGTCCACGAGTGGAAATTCCCAAACCAATGCTTTTGGTTTTTGATTCTTCCCATTTGGCGTCCATTCACAGGGCATTCCTTCAGCTCCGTTCAGGGCTGCCACATCCATGATGAGTGGATCAGCTTCGTTCCAAGGTTTTCCATTCGGAAGTGGTCATATGCCACATTCCAACCCAACGATAGGATCCATGCCTTTTTCTTCTGTAGGACAAAGAAGCAATCCTTTCCAATGTTGGAATAACCCTGGGCTTAGTAGTGCTGGAACTGGGAATCCATTTTTCGGCCAATATGGGAATAGACTGTATACCACATTTAGTTCATTCCAAAGTATTCCTCCCCTAGCTTCGGCTTGGAATCCATATCAGGGTTATCAACTCCTTATAATCCTTTAGGAGGAAACTTTGCAAGGTATGGTGGATATACAGCTGGAGTTGGTCAAACTCCGAGTTTTGCTGGGTCACAAGGCTTGCCTTTTGGTTCAACGGGTTCTACTAGTTACTTCAGGTAACCTGGTGCCTTCCAAAATCTAGGACAATCTTTTCAGAGCTTTGGGAGTTCCGCCCAGTCAGGGTGGAATCCCCAAGCTCCTCCTAGACTTACGTTTCTGGCAACGTTGAACTTGCCAGATCTCACTAAGTTAACTAACGACCCAATCAAGTACAATCCGGCCTGGCCTCTGGTCCCAACTAAACTCCCTTCAGACATTCCAAAATTCGAAGGGAAGAGTGGTGAGGACCCGGGCGACCATGTAACCACATTCCACTTATGGTGCTCATCGAACTCCCTGATCGATGACTCGGTTAGGTTGAGATTATTTCAACACACCTTGACTGGTAACGTAGCCAAATGGTATATAGAGTTGCCTGGGGGCAGCTTGACATCATTCGCCGACTTACCCAACATTTTCTTGAACCATTTTTAGTTGCCTGTCTGGTATGATGCCGGAACTGAACTACTGGCTACTTTTCATCAGGATAAGGCAACCCACATTTCTAATCATATTCAGGAATGGAGACGGAGAAAGAGGCTCATTAAAGTCAATATCTCTCCAGAGTACTATCTCGAGTGGTTTTTGAAGTCTTTGATACCTGAGATCTCCAAATATGTCTCCATGTCTGGGGTCTATTCTGAGGAGCAAGCCATTTTTAGGGCCCAACAATTAGAATTGATCTACTCTCAGTCTGGGATCCTACAAAAGTACTTGCCAAATGCTCCTGGGTCTAAGGTTGACATAGCTAAGCTGAAGCCAGGTCCCCACGTGGATGGTATTGTTGGGTCGGTAGGCACGAATATGGTGAACTTGTTGAATCAATTGCAGCAGTTGTCTTTACAAACTTCTTCTAACAACCAAGTCACATCGTCTAACCCTTCAGCTTCCCAAAATTCTTCGATTAATGCCGTCTAATCTGATAACCTCAAAGGAAATCAAAATTCCAATGGGAAAAAGAAAGGACGAGGTAAGAAAAGGAACCAAGATGGGAAGCCTGATGCACATAAATCTGGCAATAATGCTGGTGGTGGTAGAAATGAGTCGAAAAAGAAAGTCAAGTTTCCATGCAAGTTGTGCAATGGAGACCATTTAACTCATCTTTGCCCCAAGATTGAAGACGCTCAGCGCTTGCTAGGGCAGCAAGGGACTTCTAGTTCCCAAGCTGTATTAACCAACCCTTTCCCCCAAGGGCAGCAATTTCTTGCTGGCGCGAGTTCAAACCCTAGAACCTCCGCAGGGGGCAACCAGGAACGGGACAAGTCATCAAATGTTTTCATGATGGGTTCTCATGCTAATGTGGCCACACGGTCATGTGATTATGGTGAAGGTGAAACTTCCATGGGTAAGTCAGTTCCCGAAACTAACAACCCACTTCATATTGAGCGACCTTCTATTCAGACTATACCATGGGTACCAAAAGGTTCCGCTAAACGCACGACTATTAACCCTAATATTAGGGCAGCCCAGAATTACTCTATTGTTGAGGATCTGGCTCAGATTCCATGTGCTATGTCTGCTTTAGAGGTTCTCCAGTCATCTCCTGCTCAAAGAAGTGCCTTGCTATTGGCAATGGGGGCAGTGGATCTAAGTAATTCCTTAGCTCTCACTTTTGATATGAATAATGTCAAAAAGGGACTTCCTCATCACATGGCTTTCCAGATAAAGTCTACCTACCAGAAAATGAATATTTTTCGGACGGTTATAGATGAGGGAGCCTCCACATGTGTCATGTCTATGTCATGCTGGAAGGCTATTGGATCACCGTCGGTTGTTCCTTCACCCACCCTCCTGATAGCGTTTGATGGTCATTCGCATAGGCCGTACGGGATTATCCCGGCCTTTCCTATATGTGTTAGAGGGAAGGTCGTTAATATTGAGGTAGAAGTCATAGATGCTAACCTAGACTATAATCTCCTCTTAGGAAGGAACTGGGTATACGAAATGGACGCCGTTGTTTCGACTCTCTTTCATGTCATTTGCTTTCCTCATGAGGGGAAAATCGTTAAGGTTGATCAATTGGATTATTCTCCAGTCGATCCTCGAGTAACTTCGAACTCTACTATTCCCTTAGTGGATAACCCCCGTTCGCCTATTAAGAATTTAGGAGTCGGGATGTACTCTTCATTAATGGGCACGTTTGATCTTTCCCCTCCTATGGCTAGAATAGATACAATTTCATCCTCCAGGGACCCTTTACGGAGAGAGTTTGTTCAAACTCCTTATTCTTAGGATCCTGGAACCTTAGCTTCATTTGTGACCACATCGAATGACGATAAGGCAGGTGGAATAGAATCTCTTATGTCTGTAGTAGAACCTAGATGTGAATCTATCTATAGCTCTGCAGATAACCATTCTACTCCTTCCTTTGGGAAAGAGATAGATGGTGATGTGGCTCATTATCGGACCATCGATTCCACTTATGCATTGGATTGCTCGGACATTGTTTTTCCATCGGATGAAGCGATATTCGAAGCAATGACGACTGTAGATCAACCTTTGGAAGATTTACATCGTCGGGCACATTTTTATTCCCCTGTGCATGAGGTCGAATCTTGGTCCTCCAGTTTGCCGAAGGAAGTATATTGCTTGGTTCGATCATAGTACCTATAAACATTTCTAGGAGCAAGTTGGCGGAGCCCCGAAACGGGCTCTACCTAAAGAAGTACTTTGCTTAAGTAGGAGTTAGGCAATGGCTTCTTTGTATATTATTTATATTTGTACATATATCATCGAGAGTTTTGTGATGTCAACACTTTTTGGTCTGCTGTTGCAAGTGTTGATGGATGACTTGGTCTATTTTGGGTTCGCCGATGGTGCTAGTCTGCACACTCGGAATCTCGCTTCTGCAGCTTGGGTACTTTATTATCCAACTGGTCAATTGATGGTATCAAGAGGCATATGCATTGGTCCTGCTTCAAATAATATGGCTAAGTATACTGTCGTTATTAATTTACTATCCGAGGCAATCTCTTATGAGATCGACTCGTTGGTAGTTTAACTCAATTCTCAATTGATAGTGTCTCAATTAAATAACATTTATCGGGTAAGGGATCCATGTTTATATCGCTAGTATTTAAGGGTGAGGTTGTTGCAAAGATCATTTGTTTATATTAATTATTTGCACATTCGAAGATATCATAATTGGTTAGCTGATTCTATCGCTAATCAAGCATTAGACTGGAATATCAATCATTCATCATAATAAAATCAAGCATCAAAAAGTCGAACTGTATATATATATATATATATCATCATCATAAAAGCATATCGAGTGTACATATGTTGTCCAAAAATATACAAAATTGGGACTCAAATGCCCATAATCATGTCCGGCATATCTAATGCCCCAGCTCAGGATGAGCGGCTAAGTAGGTAACTATCGCATTGGCTACACACCGAAAAGTGCGAACCCAGTCACGTGGCATGAACCACATGACGCTGCATATCCTCAAGAAGGTCCTTTATAGCAGTCATCGATACTCGACAGCTCAATCTCGTCAAGTGTCGTTGGACGTTGTGTAGAGTCCGTTTTGTCTCAGCAGCCGCCTCTTTGGCTCCTCGGCCACGTCGTCTGTGCCGCGGGAGTCCATTTGGTCGCACTGGCCCAATATCTGGATCATGATCATTATATTAGTCATTTGAATCTCATAAAAAATATTTCTCAAAATGCATCATTATCATAAAATCAAAAAATCCTTACCAATCTCGCCCCACGCTGCGTTTGGCGGTAATGCTAGGTCAGGATCTCCTCGGAAGTCTAGCCCAGCATAGAGGTAGTCGTCTACTGTGATGGTCTGCTGATCCCACCAAGTGAAGAACTCATCGTCAAAAGCAGTCCTAGGAACCTCCCCACCAGCCCATGCGTGTATCGCGTGGGGTGCTAATGGAAACTGCTACCCCGGGGCAGAGTGCGGGAATCCTCTCGAAGAAGAAAGTGCACAAGATAGTCCCATAGCCAAAGTTTTTGGTCTATCCCCTCTTAATAGAAGTGAGTTGGCTCTTCATGCTAGCCAAAAGAGGAGTACACCAGTCAAACACAGTAGTGAGACAATCCACTTCCACGCTCATGGTGAGCCATGATGCCTGATGCAGAGAGGACGATCCATTCACTCGAGCTATGGTGAACAGGATGATCCTCAGTGATAAACTCGCCACATGTGCAATAGAGATCTGGCTCCCAACTTTCTTGGGATGTCCTAGGCAGTATATCTGTACATAGTCCTCTATAGTGAGACTGCTCCGTGTCCTGCCCCAGGACTGTACTACCTCTCCCCTTCGGGAAAGGCTCGTGATAAAATAAATATCCTTCACTTCTACTCTGAGTGGCATTTGATCAATCATGAAGGCTTCCTCCTCGACATCGCAATAGTCAATGAGCATTTCAAGCAGTCATACATTGGCTTTCATGTTCGGCAGTTTGAAGAATTTGAGCAAGCCGCATCCCCGGAAAGCATCCAAGGCTTCAGGATCATTCATAACTTCATTATCCACCACTGCATGTTCTCTTTCACACCATGTGATTGGCATCCTGAGAAGAAATTGAGTTTCAACCGTTAGTTTTTGATTAAAATTGGTTCACGGCGTATACGCGGGTCACTGTATACATAGTCGTGTATAGGGCCCGCGTGTACGCGGGTTTCATATTATCAACCCGCGGATACGCCGCGGTGAAATTTCGAACAATATTTCAACGGTGAAACATCAATGAAAAATCCTAAAACTAGTCACAATGAATTGCAAGCTAAGTGTAAGAGTTACCTGGAAGATTTTGAAGAATTTGAAGGGTCAAATTTGCCACACGAGAAGTTTGCTCCTTTTGCCCCAAATATTTGCTCTCCAACTCAATCGGTAAAAATGGTGAGTCCAAAATCCATTTTATAAGTTTTGAAAATGCAAAATTTTTTCAAAATTTCATTTTGTTTGGTCTCATGTGACTTTTAACTTGGGAGCTTGGAATGTCGAGAATGGTTTGTTTCTTCAGGACATTTTGGACGTTTTCGACTTTTTCGAGACGGTTCCATGATTGCCGACCTGTCATGGTAGGTATCGTTTTCTCACTGGCATATAGGTTAGGGACATCATTTTTCCATTGTATCATGCATACTAGCCTCCATCTGTCGATACATCTGCCATAGGGTTGATCCCATCGTGTTATGGTTCGTAAGCCATCTTCACTCACTGATTTTTAAAATCATGACACGATGGTAGAGCCATCCTTTACATGGGCATCATAGTTAGCACCTCACTGACATTTGTTGCCCATGCTGCTTCAATTTGAGTAGGCTCGGGAGTCCTCTATAGTCCCGCCATGACTTATGCATTGAAGACTCATTCCTCTTAGCTTCTGCGCTTTGTTCTGGCCTTATACCCTAAGGCTCCTTTGTGTCGAGTTGTACTACTGCATTGCATGTTGACCATTTGCACCTTTTGGCCTAGAGTTGGCTTCACTTGAACTCGTGTTTAAGCCAACTTTTGACCATGACAACTACAAAATCAACCTTGCATACCTTTGACTTCTACAACTTGACACACCTTGACCTGTGGAAGGAACATACCTTTGAGTGTCACTAACCAGTTTTCGCCTCCCTGCATTGAGCATAGGAATCTTCCATTCCCAGGAACTAGATCATATATTTCATCGACACTCGTTGTTTCCACTATACCATAGCATTCTTTTATTCCTTTTCAAGCTTAACAGAAAAAGACAAAAAAAATTAAATATTCCAAAAAGAGCGGGAATGGGATAGTATTTCCATTTATTATTGGCAGCTAGAGTCAGTCATGTCGCCCTTGAACAAAGCACTCAAAACAAAGTCTCCTCCATTTGGGCGGGATTTAGTTTGACTTAGGTACGTGGTAACCTTGTTATTGAGTCAGTTCTCCCCCGATTGGTTATCTCTTCTAATCATATGGAGGGTTCGTTCGTGCCTCTTGCATGACGAACATATACAGAGTCATCATATGCTGCCATATAGTCACATTGAGTCGTGCTTTTGCTCAAGGGAAGTTAGCCTGAGTCGGCCTCTCTGCGGTGTCTCTTGACTCATTTTTCAGTCGGCCATCCTAGTTGTCAGTGTCATGTCCATCATCACATCAGTTATATTGGTCCTCTACTCGTGCTGGTTTGAGAAGGTCTCCATTGACTTCTAGCTGGTGGGTCTTGTCCTTATCGACGACGACATCTTGCTCTGAGGACAGACCTAGAGCTACACCCTAGCCCTATTTTCATTATTGATAGGTCACCTTGTGCTCAGCATCGATCAGTATCATGGGTCTTTGACTGAGTGGTTTCCCTTGTGTTCGACGTCAGCTTACATTATCACACACATGGGATTGTGTAGTACCTTGGTTTCCATTTGACCCTATTGGTGGATACCTCGCCTCTGTGTCAGCTTTCATTATTGGTTGGTTCAGAGGGTTTCTTTCATGCGCTAGCCACATCTTGTGTATGACGGAAACGTACTTCAGTTGGGTTACTACATCTTTTTCAACCGATTCCTTCCACATTATTGGCCTACGGGTTACACTCGCACTAGATTGATGAAGGATGCCTTAATGCCTTCCTTCTAGCAGATCTTTCCCTATCGACTCCGACTCATTGCTCTGGGGAAAAGATCTAGAGTCCATTTGGTAGTACCTTGGGGTTTGCAGTCATTAGTGGCAGATCCTTCGCTATCGCCAGTGGGAAACCATCATTGTCTCCTGATCGATAGATTCTTACAGGTGTTCGACTCCAGCTCATTTATTCGCACTTCTTGGTTTGTACTGGGTACCTTGACACTCATTATCATTATCGGTGAGTAGTCTCGTGTTTTTTAACGGTATAAATCAATGACCGGTAGTCAAACGATTTCTCACATGGTCGACTTCAGATCATTTATTCCCATGGTGTAGAAATGTACCACGACAGTCAGTGAAGACCTCAGGTTGTATCAGCATTCATTGGTTCACTTGACAGTTGCTCCTGTTGCTGCTAGTTGATACCTCTCCACCTTATATGTTACAGTCAGTCATGGCGACATTCTATATGCTGGCACCTGAGTTTGCAGTGTAGTACCATCCTTTTCCATCATGTTGAGTTGGTACCTTTTGGGATCAGTCTTTGATATCAGTGATCCATTGTATTTCTCAGCATCATTGATAGTTTTATATGTGATGTTCAGACATGTACTTGTTCGATCATGATAAGATGATCCATTATGTATTTTCCAGTCATTTATACTTGTATACTTAGTGGATCCGCTTGTACTTGATATGCGGACATGATTTGCTTTCTCTGAGAATGGGTATGCTCACCTCAAACAATGTTTCTTTCTGATCTCCTTTTGTGGCTTGGCAGGCTGAATTCTGGTGAAGTACTCCTCGGTTTTTGGAAGATTTCCTTTCCATGTACTTGCTTAATATATTTCAGCCATCATGTTCCCGTTCTGACCTCATATATTAGGGGGCATCTGTTATAGCTCCAAATCTCACTATTATGGTTTGTGATGCTGCACTCATGGCCTAGGGCAACCCCTCCTTCTAGACCTGGTCCCAAATTTAAAAAACAGTGTTTTATTCCTTGTACGTGACATTGCCCCAAGTTAAATGCATGTATACGCGGGTAGGCATATACCCAACCCGCATATATGTATTAAAACACTTAAAAAAATATAAAACTCCTTATTTTCAGGCGGAGATCGTGGGTTTTACCTGCTGATCACTTGTTAGTGCCCGTGGCCCAACTATTCCCAACCAAATCCTAACTAAAAAACTACTTTGGGAATGGTATAAAAAGACATCAAAGGGAAGGCCTAAGGGAGGAGAGAAGAGAGAGAAAGGTTATTATACTGAGATTTTTCCCCTGACCAGGTCTGAAGGCCCTTGTGCCTTCTGAACTTCCCCCATTTGTACAGGAAACCCTTGTTTCCTTGTGTGTTGATGTTCATCCACTAGTTATGGCATCATGGAGTGAGTCTTGGAAGGAGATATGCTAAAGGCTTGAGGCTGGACGGATCCGGAAGGAAGCTTTGCTTGGAGCCTCAGAAAGGTTACTCAGGTGATATTACTCCTTTTGTACATTCTATTTTTCTATAATAAAGAAACACGTCTTAGTTCCTGATATGCTTCTTCTTTATGTTTATGATGTTCATGTTTGAATTTCATATGTGAATGGTTGTTTAAAGTTCATAACTAACTTCCTTCTTTTATAGCATAAAGATGATTTCTTTATAAGTATTTGTCAATATATTGTTGTATTCTTTGGAATTGGTTGTTTTACAGGACAAAGGAGTGAAAGGGACTTGAAGAAGGGTTTGGACCCTTGAGGAACTTCTCGAATGTAGGACCTGAGGTACGCCCTTCTTACTTTCGAATTTGCTTATTATAGCATAATGCTGTGTGAATGTGTGTTTCTCTGTTTAGACAACTTTCAGTCTGCTAGGGTTTCCACCCAAAATCCCTAGGGGAGAAAATCCCTCAACAATGAGTCCTCTTCAGATAGTAGAAAACATGTAAAACTAAGTAAACCCTAAGGCAGAGCACTGAAACACCAATGGATTCTACCTTTCACACTTGATTCATTTAGTTATGAAGAATAAGAGAGATGATGGCACACATAAACATAAGATCAACTAAATTACAGAGAAGAAACTAATGGTAATTCACATTACCACAAGAATACCGCAAAATGTGGTAAAACCCTGGCTTATTTCCTTGCCAAACTGTAGAAGTGATGTACAAAGTAGCTCAATGCATCCACAAGAGTCCAACCTTCACAAATGACTAAGAAAGTACAAGATATGGGAATCAAACCACCTATGCTAGCCATCAGGGGTCGAATCCATGAGTCAAGGAGTTGTTTCAACAAGATCTAAACTAGGAATTGAAAAACAGGCAGTGGAACAGCTTGCCTCTAAAACTATGGAAACTAATTCATTCAGCTCAAAACCACCTAAAACTAATGTATCTACCTCCTTAAGTCATTTTTCATCATTTTTACATCATATTACATCAATTTACATCATATTACATCATTAATTTGACCATGAGAGAAGAAAAAGTCAAACTGGTAGAAAACTAGGCGAAAATTTGAGTTTTTGAGCAAAATTTGCAAAAGTTTGCCTGATGCACAGTGCCATTAGCTTGATGTGCAACACCTTTTCCAAGTTGAGTTTGAAGGCCTTCCCCTTCACCAAATTAGCTCCAAGATGGCTTACTAGAAAGGTCTATCTATCTACTTTCTAGCAAAAGTGGAATTTTTTATATTTGGTGACAATTTTCCACTTCAAAAATCAGTTCTCCCAAGAATGCTTCATGTGGGTCCAAAAAGTGGCAGAGAGGGAATTTTTGAAGTGTTTTTTGCCTTTTGGGTGACCCAGATCTCCTCCAAACTTCACGAAACTTTCTGGGTTTTAGTAATTCTTCATGAGGAATCCAAAAATGTAAGCCATTCTACAAAATTTCCAACCAGCTCAATGTGCAGCGCCAGTGGCACTGCACATTAGAGGAATTTCTCATGTTTTGCAATTAAAATTTATGAAATGACAAAAATTTCTCCAAAATGATTCAAAATTGGCAAGAGGAAAGCTTATCAATTTCTTTGTTTTTTTTTTTGGGACAGTAATGGATATATTAAAATAGGCGGTAAATCAGCTACCGCGGGCTTTACAAGTCTGTGGAGTAGAAATTCAGCTCCAATCTGAGAATGTATGAGAATACAGATCCAATCCGGGAGAGTTGTGGATTAAGACAAGGATCGAAGTTGGAAAGATAGTCTTCTTCTGCGTGTTGATGGCATGATAGGGCTCCTTCTGCAAATCTTCAAACGGATCATGCGTTGACTGAAAATCGTTTGGCGCTTCAAATGGACTGCCTACGAAATTTGAGCTGAACCATTCCAGCAGAATCCTTGGCACAAGAATGGAGACCTCAAGGTGAACCACAACTGAAATGCCACCAGAAACTGGGAGATCTTTGATGCTAATTCCCAAGAAAGACCGACTCTGAGGTTTCTGCAGTGTGAGATCCAGCCATCATAGAAATTCCAGCCTTTAACTCGGCGCTGATCTGAGCCCTTTCTAAATTAGAAGATCACTAAAATCTTGTTTTTTACTGTATTCAATGTTTCCAGCCTTTAAATCGGCGCAATGAGACTATTTTTTATGAACTGGGCCCTTTCTAAATCAGAATCACTGATAGCTTGTTTTTAACTGTGCTCAGACAGGAACATTGGTGGGTACTTACAGTCCCAGGTATCAGAGATAGAGAAGAATGATGGGCTTTGACTCTGGCCATCCTTCAACTTCTTGTCAACAATGCGAAGATGCTGCCCCTTTTTATCAGATTCAAAAAACAGAGAGCGTATTCTTTCAAAAACAGAGAGGGTGGTCTGGATACAGATTTATTTAACAGAGAGCTCCTCTTTCAAATAGGGATGGGGGGACGAGCTGGAGAATTATGGAATTGAGCAAGATGATTCAGCTGAGTTTATTACCAGGGATCTGCGAGAGCAGAGGACACCAAGATTGGCTTCATGATCAGCTAGGGAGTTAAGGTTCCTTAATATGTGATGGAAAGATATTTTGATGAATTTAGGGAGCAGAAGTTTGATTTTCCTAATGACAGAGGCTAACTGAATCTGGTGAGGATTCTTAGAATGAAGTATGGCCTGGATGATGATTCTTGAATCTCCGAAGACTACAAGAGAAGTAATATTTCTTTTGATTGCCTGAGTCAGCCCTTGCCATAGTGCCAGAGCCTCCGCTCTGTTGTTAGTTTCAATTCCTAGACCCCAATGGAATCTCATTTCCGGAGAGCCACCAGGGCTCAATAGAACTCCCCCACTGCCAGCGACCCCAGGGTTTCCCTTAGAAGCCCCATTGAAGAATAGGCAATGCTCTTCCAAGGTCGATCTCCACTTGATAAATTCTTGTTCTTCCAACCTGATCTCCCAGCTGGAAAAAACGGGGACAGATTGAGGAGGCCTTTCCTTTAGCTTTGGAACTAGTTCTTTAAACCAATTCTCTTCTTCTTTGGGCAATCTTGTTTCATTCCTTAATGTAGCGCTGGCTTCTAGAGCCTCTCGCAGCAAAGCCTTTATTTTAGAGATAACTCTTATTGTAGTGCAGCTTTCTTCTCGGAAAATTCTATTGTTTCTTTCCAACCATAATTTCCAACAAATGAACTTAGGGATCCACATCCAGCTGGTTTTGAGGAGACTTTTTTTTTTAAGACAAAGGGAGATAAACTGTCCCAATTTCTGAACAAGGTAGGAATTTTGTCTGGGAGAACGAGGATAGAAGGCTCTAACAGTAGCACCCCCCTCCAGACTTCTTTGGCAAAGGGACATTGCAGCAACAGGTGTTTGGATGTTTCTTCATCAGATTTACAGAGGGGACATCTGGAAGGTCCTTCCATTCCTCTTCTTCTCAAATTATCGCTGGTGAGGATGCTTTGATGTGCCACAGTCCAACAGAAGAAGTCTATTTTAGGGAGAGCTGGATAGTCCCATATAAGTTTCCATTGGGCCGGATTTGGAGGGACATGGGGAGCAGCCATAATTCTTTTGTAACCTTCAGCAACAGTATATTAACCGGATATGGACCCCCAGCCTCTTTTGTTTTTAGCATTGGCTTTTGATGGAGATTTCCCTTGAAGAAAATCTAGAAGTAAGGAGGCTTCCCCCTGCAGCGCTATGGGAACTTCCCCTAGATTCCACCCATCCCAGATTCTGTCAGGAGCTTCTTTCCAATTCGAAATGTCCCACAAAGTGTGCATATTATGAGACTGAAGCCAATCTTTAATATTTGCAAGACCATTCACCTGCTTCATTGGCTGGTCGCCCAAGATCGAATCATCCCACATGTTGATTTTCCTTCCATTGCCAGGGATCCAATATAGATGTTGGCTGAATTGCTCCCTTGCAGCATTGTAGAGATTGAAAATTGGAGAACCTTTTAGAGTTCTTGGAGGGTTATCCAGGCATCTCAATCACCGCCCTTGGAAGTATTTCTTCCAAATAAATCTTTTACTCCAGCTAATTTTCCCAGAGACTAAATTCCAAAGGATCTTGGCTCCCAAAGCAGAATTTTGAGCAGCCAAATTGCGAATCTGGAGGCCTCCTTCCAAAAGTGGACTTTTGAGAATTTCCCAGCTCACTAAATGGATTCTTCTGTCATTATTATTCCCACCTTCCCACAGAAATATTTTCAACAGGCTATCTAACTTACTAAGAAAGGTTTTTGGGGCCAGGAGGATGGAGTTTTGGAATAGAGGCATGCTTATTAGGACCGATTTCATGAGGATGAGCTTACCTGCATTGTTCAGCCATGAGGAACCCCAGGCTTGGATTATGTTCTTTATTTTGTCAAGCAGCGACATCCAGTGAGAAACTTTAGGCTTGGTTTTGAATATTGGTATTCCGAGATATTTGAATGACTCCCAATTTCGATTTCCTTATATTTCTAAAAGTCTTGCTATGTCAGACATTTCTTTAGTCGTGCAGTTCCAACCATAGATGGAGCATTTTCTATAATTGATTTTGCTGCCCGAGATCAGCCTGTAAATGTCCAGTTCCCTCTTGAAATGTCTGGCAGAAAGCAAGCTGGCTCCTCCAAGCAGCAGAGTGTCGTCAGCAAATTGGGCATGGTTTATATCTTTCACCTTGTGGGAGGTTCTAAGGCCAGGAAGCGTTTGAATTTGCTGATTATGATCTAGTTGGAAACTTAACACCGAGGCTTGGACAATGTAAAGGAGTGGAGACAAAGGGCATCCTTGTCTCAGGCCCCTGGAAGCTTGGAAGAAATCAGTGGAACGGCCGTTGACCAAGGGCACATTCCAAGGCGAGGCGATACAGGCTTTCACCCAGTTGATGAATTTTGTTGGAAAGCCTAGCTTTTCCATCACAGCAAACAGAAATTCATGTCTCACCCTGTCAAACGCATTAGCCAAGTCGAGCTTAATCACCATGCCTTTCTCCTTTCTTTGGCAACTAGAGTGGACGGCTTCTTGGACCAGCACAATATTATCCAAAATCTTTCTGCCTTTAATAAATCCTCCTTGGTTTTCCGGAATGATGTCTGGCAAGATGTTTTTCAACCTGTTGGCTATTATTTTGGAGACCAGTTTATAACTGGAATTACACAAAGATATTGGCCTAAACCTACTAAAGTCAGAGGCGCCTTTCTCTTTTGGGATAAGAGCTAGGAAGGCCGAGTTGATGCCTCCACCTATCTTTACACAGTTCTGGGATTTTCTGACCATCCTCAGAAGATCTTTATTGATTGTTGACCAACAAGTCAGAAAGAACCTGACAGAGAACCCATCTGGCCCATGGGCTTTATCGGGCTCCATATTTTTCAGCGCCTCCTCAAGCTCTTCCATACTGATCGGGGTTGTCAGCATATCGTTATCCGATTCCTTGACACAATTAGGAATTGAATTGAGCGGATAAGAATGGGGATCAATATCTGGGTCTTCAGGAGCCGAGTACAGGTCTTGGAAGAAGGAGTATGCAGCTTTCTTAATGCCTTCGAAATCCTTGATCATAGTGTTTTGGTATTGGATTTCTGAGACTGATTTGAAATTCTTCCGGGCTTCCGCTTGCTTATGAAAGAAACTGGTGTTCTTATCACCTGATTTCAACCAGAGCATCCTAGAATTTTTCCGCCAATACTCTTCCTCCTCTCTACTAGCTCTATCAACCTCTTTTTGGAGCTGAATTTCTTTTAGAAGCATACCTTGAGAAACAGGGATTTGCTCCATTTCTGATTGATGAGCAGCAAGCCTGTTAGTGTTTTCTTGTCTTTTGGATGTGGGGGTTTGAAGTCTTTTAGCCCAGACTTTTAGATTTCTCTTTAGAATTCTGCTTTTCTCTTCCCACACAAAGAAAGGAGAGCCATGAACGGGCCTATTCCAAGAATCGGAGACCACCTCTTGAAAGTCTTCTTGCTGGATCCACTAAGGGCTGAACCGGAAAGGGATGGGGCCAAGGTTGCTGTCGAGAGAAAGCTCGAGAAGGACTGGTTTATGATCAGAGGTGAGATTTGGGAGAATTTTAGAGGATGCCATAAGACCACTGGTAAGGAAGGAAGAATGGACAACAAATCTGTCCAAACGGGCAACAATATGATTGGGGCCAATTCTTTTATTGGACCAAGTGTATTTCCCTGAAGAAGGTTTAATATCCTCCAGGTCCCAGCCCAACATTATGTCTTCAACCCATTCTCTGGCAGGATCCCTGACAATGGAACCTCCCTTTTTCTCATCAACATCAAGGGTGACATTAAGATCACCTGCTATTATGATATTCTCGGGGTTTTGCTCTAAAAGGAATGTATGAAGCGAATTCCACGAGATTTTTTTCTCATTTGACAAAACTGGAGCATAAACATTAAACACACTTACTTGTTGACCGGAACTCTTGTGAAGGAGCTGAGTGAAGAGCCAGTGAGGGCTGCTTTTTCCTTGAATAAAGTCATATATGGTGCTGTTCCAGAAGGTGGCTATTCCACCAGAGGCACCTCTTGCACTAACCGCTTTTCCAGGGCCTTTGTTCCAAAAAATTTTACTAGACTTGAGGATGGAGAGATCCTCCAGCTTTGTCTCCTGGATGAGGAGGATTTCAGGCGAGTAAATTCTCACTAAATCTTTCAGGGCTTCTTCTTTCGGTCTGCTGCCTAATCCTCTGCAGTTCCAGGAGACGTATTTCATTATTTACTTTTGTGGGGAGAGTGGGCTCCCAATGGAGCCTTGTTGCTTTTGCGTCCAGATCTGGTATTCATCATTGATTTGAGAGTTTTTTGGGATCCCTAGAGGACATATTTGTAAGTCTCTTCCTCCCTCTGTTTCTTCTTGGATTTCCTCCCTCTCGTCGTCTTGATTGGAGTGGCCAACGAATTGTCAGATTCAGAATCTCTCTCTTCTGATTCGCCTTCAGAGTCTGAACCTAGGCTAATGTGATCATCATTGCCTTCGTTTCCTCTCTGATACTCCTCTGGAGTGGGATCTGTTGATTCTACTGCATTGGTTTTTCCTTGATTCTCCATATTTCCTATTTCTTCTTGGTTCTCCTTTTCACCCATCTTTTCTCTAGATGTAGATCCGACTTTGGCGGCACCAGCTTTTGAATTGATGTGAGGATTTCCCAGTGGGGCGGTAGATTTCTGTCCGGAGGGTTTTTGGATAGCTTTTCCCTTTCTGATTTCTTTCCATCCTTCTTCTTTGACTGTATTTCTTGCTGGGGCTTTTGGACAGTTTCTCTGAAAGTGTCCATGCTCATGACAAGTTCAGCATTTAAAAGGTAGTTGCTCGTAGTCTAACTTCTGGTAGTGAAGCCATTCTCCAACTTTGAGTTTGATCGCTTCTGGTAGCCCGGCTTCCAGATCGACTTCTACGCAGATTCTAGCACAAGTATATTGACCCTTGTGATCAGCTTTGTCAATAAATCGACCTAGCCCATTACCGATCTTCTGCAGAGATTGAAAGCTCCAACAGTGAAGTGGGAGATTGGGTAAACAAACCCAGACCGGCGCCTCCTTGGGGACATCAACAGATGGGTCAAAATCAGGATTCCATTTATTGAGATACAGTCCCTGGTTTCCCATAAAGTATGGCCCGTTTCTGAAAACCAGGTCGCGATCTTCCTTGGTGGTAAATTCAAAAATGAAATAGCCTTGCCCTACAGCATAACAAATCACATTATTTTCCAGCTGCGGTCTCCAATTTCATTGGATCCAATCGTCCGTGGTCTTAGTGGACGGCCAACGGCCCATAAACTGCCCTACCAGGCCTCTGTCAGACAGCGCAAGAGCTATTTTAATCGATTGCTCCTCAGGGAGTGCGATCTCTGGAATTTCGTCGAGATTTTTAATGAATTTTGGGATTTCGGAATGCTGATGCTGCTTCCCTTTTTGGGTCAACAGCCTTCTGAATGCATCTGCAGAGGATTGAGGAGGGGTGGGAGCAGACTCCCCACCCCCGGGTCCACTCATGGTAGCGACCAGGAAATTAAGGGCGGCAACCTGCAGGTTTCAGCAGCGCGCGCGGGAGCTCATTCACTTCTTATATGGTATGGATTGAGATTAGTTAATAGTATATTCAATTTCTTTGTTAATCCAAGGAAGCTTAAGCCAATTTTGTAAGTTTATCTTGCTCCTTTTTGGCTTTTAAGGCTCTCCCTAACTTGGCTTTTAGGCTTCTTATCCTTGTCTTGCAAATTTTGTACCAGGCTAAATAGCGATAGGCCATGTGGCACAACATGTTCTTCTCCTTATTAGCCTTATCAGGAAGCTTCTCAAGGTTGATATTCACTCTTTCGAACCGTGATTCTCGGTCAGCCTCTATTTCTTGCTCTAGTGAAATTAGCTTGATTTTCCTTCTTTTTACCACTTGCTGGTTTTCCCTTATGGTTTGCAGCTCCATAATTGTTTGTTTGTCCTCCAATTTCTTGTTCTATTGCTCAAGGTGATTAATGATCCATTTATCCCTCTCAAGGTCACGTGATAAGGCTTGGACCTCAACTTCTTTCTCCTTGATGATCACATCCTTGAGTCTTGAGCTTTAGGAGCCCAAATCAATGTCCTCTTCCTCAATCCAAATAAAATCCCCGTCTTTGCCTTCAGAAGGTCCTTCATCATGCAATGGTTGCTTTCCTCTGTCTTGTACCTGTTCTTCTGAAGAAGAAGGAAAAGCCCCTTTCACCCCAGGCGAAGATAGCATTTTCCTGTTGTCTAGTGAAGAGAATGAGACCCCTTCCACCCCTGGTGGAGATAATACTCATTTGGCAGCTGCAAAAAGTCTTCTTGTGCCCTTTTCATAAGTTATAAACACGGGAATGTGAGTCTCTTTAGTTCTGTTTTCATGCTTTCTTTGTTGCCCGAAAGGTCCACCTTCCTCTTGAGGTTCTGCAAAAATTTGAAGCCCCTTGAAAATCTCATGGGCAATGAAGGTTTCCCATGGCACTCCCAACTGAGTGAGCTAATGCAAAACAATAACCTTGATGACAACAAAGTGATAAATGCTATTAAGCTGTTGTGGGTATGGTTTTCTCTTTGCAGGCACATTCATCCTCTCTATCTTTTTGCAAATGAAGTATGGAATACTCATCATTCTAACCATGGTAAAATGCATAAGCAATCTGATGTGATAGGCATAGAGTCTGGAGAACATTCCCTCACATGTGAAGTATTTAATGATGAGTTTCATTAGTGGAATATACCGGTCCTCCAAAAGCTTCAAAGGAACACCCTGCCCATTTTACTATGATATTTGGCTTTAATATAGGGTTCATAGTTCTTTTTGCTGATATTCTATCTTTCGTTCCATCTTTCCCCAACATTTGGCATCCTAGTTGCTTCTGCAATAATGGATGGTGAAAGAGTGAAATTGATGCCAGAAAACTGTACCACATTGTCCTCCATGTTGATGACAATTTGCCTAGCTAATTCATGATGATACTTAACCATCTCAACTATCTCACAAAACTCAAAGCAAGATTGGTATCTGAAACAAGTGGTGGCAAGGGGACAAGCAAGAATTTTAGCAATGCTAATAGGCTCCTCTCTAATTATTTGCCCACCCTTGTGAGGTCTCCTAGGCTGTACACTCCTTTCTCTTGAACTATCACTTTTTGTTTCTTCCTCATAGCTTGAGTCAGTTTTTCTTGCCATGATGCTTAGTGTTGTCTTAGGAAGATGATGTGATGAAGGTATGGTGAAAAATGGTAATGAAGGAGGACAATGGTGATGAGTATGAAGAGATTCTACTCTTAGGAAATGGAATTGGGGAATGAGGGGATTAGTTTTGGGAAACTAGGGTGGGATTTGGGGTTTGATGAGGGAATTAGTTGTTTTAGGGGATTGGGATATGGGAAAATGGGATAAATAGAGTAATTTAGGGTAATGAAAGGGTGAAAAGGGTTTAATGATGCTTTTAGTGATGGTGGAGTGAAAACTGCACAATAGAATGACAAACAATGAAGAGAAGTTAGGGTTTCATTTAAAACATGCAAGACTCATGAAGAACACAAGTGTGAACTCAAATTCAACTTTAGGATGTTGTTTAATTACTTGTACAATGAAAGTTTAGCAATTTTGAGGGTTATTGCACGATTTGGAATGATTTAGGAAGATCTGGACTGATGCACAGCGCACTGGGCCCAATGCACAACGCCCTCCTAATGCACAACGCCCATTCAAAATAACATTGCAGGAAAGCCTCTGATGCGTAGCGCCAGCCTGATGCGCAACACACTGCCTCTGATGCGCAGCGCCAGACCAAGTTTCTTGAAAAATAAGGTTTTTTGTCTCCTTGGCTCCAAATTGTGATTTTTGACTCTCTAAGGGTCTTTTGCACAATGAAAAGAAAAATTCACCCCTTTCACTTTAAATATGAATGACTTTAAATATGAATGACTTTAAATTTTTACTTATTCTCAAACCTACTTTTCTAATGTCAAAGTCACTTTTGGTCTTGAGCTCTGTTTTTCCATTGAAATTGACTTTTCTTAATCATTTGGTAGACTGATGCATTGATGCTTGTGTTTTTGTCTGCAATGGTTGGAGTTGGCAAGGTGAGTGAGGGAAGTAGCTTTGAACTTATTACATATAGAAAATATTGAAATACATAAAATTTTTGTACATAGAAGATAAAAACTCTGTTTTCACCTCAAAAAAGAGTTTTGAGGTAAAAATAATTTATTGTGCATATCTTTAGTGAAATTTTGGTTTTGTGAACTTATTAGACCTCCTCATGTGTCTGCTGACACTTTATTGAGCTTTTCATGACCATGGTGGAAAACCCTAAAAATGATTTTTGCAAATGTAATGACAAAAAAAGACTGTAAATGACCTCAACATGTGAAAATAGGCGAACAAGTAAGTGACATGAGGGAAATTGACAATGAACCACTACCATCAGTTGATCCATGACCTAATGGAATGCAGCTGATTAGATGGGACACCTAAAATGCATGCAAAAAGAGAAATTTGATCACTGATGAGGGATGAAGATACCGACACTAACATTGGCTCCAATGGGGATGGTAGCTCCTTGGAGGTGCCAAGAACTACAAATCTCTAAAAAGTAGACCAATGTATCTTCCATTGGGAAAAATGGAGTCAATAACTACAGCAAACTAAAACCAATGTCTTGATTCAAAAATGACTCAATTACAAGACTGAAAACTGACTCAAACAACTCACACTAAGTAACCAAAAACTAAAGTCAGACCTTCAGTTTTATAGCCTTCACTTCGGGCCCCAAATGAATGATGGCAGTAAACACTTTGCAATGAAGGAAATAAAATGGTATGTAAAATGAAAAATTATGACAGTAGAAAACTTCTCGAAGATAATACCATTTCAGCAGTCGAACATTGATCAACCCTCCTGGACAATCTTCCCCGTTCATTTCTTTGAGGAGAAAAGAATTTCGACCTCGATATGTAGCAATTCTATATGGTCCCTTCCACATATTCTCGAACTTTTTGTGCTTGCCTTTGTCCTCGTTTCTTGCATCCCACTTTAGCACTATATCTTCAATTTGAAACTTATCTGCCTTTGCCTTCTGATCATAGATTTTCTTAATTCTCTCTTGCAGCCTGAAGGTATTCTAAAAAACCTCCTCTCTCATCTGCTGTAAATGGATCATTTGGTTTATTCTTAGCTGAAATTGATCCTTCTCGCTGGCAGTTTCTTGCAGAAGTTTTACAACCGGGACTGCGAGAGACGTTAGGAACACCGTGTCAATACCATATACTATTTCGAACGGAGACATGCCGATTGACTTCTTCTGACTTAGTCTATCCGCCCATAGTGCATTAACCAATTTCTTATGCCAACTCCTTTTGTTTGTTTCCAACAACATTTTGATGATGTTGACCAATGATTTGTTCAAAGATTCAGCCAATCCATTACCTTGAGGATAGTATGCCATAGAATGCCCCAAGGTAATTTGATATTTGCTACAAAAATCAATGATATTTTTGGACTTGAAAGCTGTTGCATTATATGTAATCAACTTGTTAAGACAACCAAAACGTGACAAAATATTATTTTCAAGAAACTGAATTATTACTGCATTTGTGGCCTACCGAGTGGGGATCACCTCAATCCATTTTGTAAAATAATCTGTCGTTGTTAAGATCCACTTGTGTTGAGCTCAAGATGTGGGATGAATCTCTCCAATAAAATCTAGGCCCCATTGCTGAAATGGAGCACTTACTTCAACTGGCTTGAGAGGTAGAGGCTGCGATTTTCTCCTTCCCTGAAAAATCTGGCATTGATGACAGCGTGTAACAGTTTTATAAACATCAGCAAAGAGGGTAGGCCAATAGTACCCTACTCTCAAAATTTTATTAGCTGTCATCTTCCAAAATAGGTGACCTCCACAGTCTCCCTTGTGAAAATCATCCATGACCTGTTTTGCTTCCTCCTCAACCAAACAATTTAGCAAAATACCTCTAGGATCTTTCTAATAAATTGCATTATTCATAATACAAAATTTAGCAGCCTTTAGTTTTAGAGTTCCTACTTTTATTTTTAGCCATCCCTGGTGGCAGTGAAAGGTGCTGGAGCACATATACAATATCTGAATACCAATGAGAATGGAGAAAAATTTCAAATACCTTAATGAGTGAATTGTCTTCATCTTCTTTGAACATAGCAGCAATCAGGTTTATGTCCGAGGCATGCAAATAAGAATCCGCCATCAATTTTTCTAGACCCTGCCCCTTGATGAGCTTTGTTGGCTTTATCTCCAAGTCATATTCTAACAAAACCGCGATCCATTTGCCTCGCCTCCCTTCCGGATCTGTTTGTACCAAAATATCTTTGACGGTTGCATTAGGGACATAAGCAATAATATGAGAGTACAGAATATATACCCGGAAATCTCTTAAAGCTTTCACCAAGGCAAAAGCTTGCTTCTCAATAACGTTATATTTTAGGGCTGCATCTCTTATTGTCCTGCTAAAAAAGGCAATTTTCTTTTCAAGCCGGTCTCTTTTCTGCATTAAAACTACTGCCATAGTATGCTCAGAAGTGAATGAAAATAATATGAAATCTTGGGAATAATCTGGACTGATTAATATTGGAGCTGAAGAAAGAGCCAAATTTACCAGGTTGAAAGACTTCATGGCTTCTTCGGTCCACTTAACCACACTATCTTTCTTCAACATATTTGTAATTTCCCTTAAGTGTTCAGCCAGATTTGGCACAAAATGATGTAAGAATTTCATCTTACCGATAAATGCTTGGTTCTCCTTTTTACTACGAGGAAAATCAATTTTCTGAATGGCTTCCACTCAAGCAAGATCGATGCGGATGCCCTCCTTGGATATTATGTGACCAAGAAGCTTCCCCTCATCCATGGAAAACAAGCTCTTTTTGGGATTGAGTGATATGCCATATTTTCTGCAATGCTGAAAAACAAATTTTCAGATGGTAAAGATGCTCCTCATCTGAATTAGAAATGACAGTCAAATCATCAAGATACACTACTAAAAATACATATTTCTCATTTGCAAAGGCAATATCCATATCCTGCTGAAATGTTGCACCAACATTCTTTAAATCAAATGGCATCTTGGCATAATGGAATGTTCTCCAAAGAGTGGTGAATGCAAATTTGTCCCTGTCATCCTCATTGACCAAAATTTGATTGTAGCTGGAATACCCATCGAGTAGCAACATACGAGATGCCTCAACTACTCTTTGGAGTATGCGGTCCACTTTTGGCAATGGATAAGTATCTTTCAAAGACACCTTATTCAAATTTCTGAAATCAATGCACAATCTAATCTCACCTGTCTTCTTGCGTATGGGCACCAAATTGGAGATCCAATCTAAAAATCTTAATGGAACGATTATGCCACCCTTTTACAATTGATTCACCTCTTTCTCTATTGATGGCAGCAACTTTGGATTTATCCTTCTCAACTTCTGGCGAATTGGCTTCTGGTTTGGCTTAATTGGAATGATGTGCTAAATTATACTTTTATTGTACTCCTTCAAATCTGTATAGTCCCATGAAAATACATCAGTAAATGAAGACAATAAACTAATGTATTTTGCCTTTACCTGGGGAGGTAATTCCTTTGATAACTTCACCATCTTTTAATTTTCTGGTGTTCCAATATTCACATCTTCAACTCCCTTTTCAGTCAGCACTAGGCTTGGTTTCCAGGCTACATCATCTTAGTCAAATAATTCCTCTAAAGGTATAAGGCCTTTAGGGATGACATTGTCCTTCAGCTGCAAAACTTCCATCTGATTTACCTCTATGTCTGGTTCACATCATCTTGCTCGCCATCTATAAAAGTGTCTTTATATTTGCCTTCATTTTGCATAAATTCTTCAATCTCTTTGTCATCTTGAAACACTTGCCAATATCTTAGATTATCAGGGACAACTGGGTGATGATTCACATGAATTTCAAACTTATTGTTTGAATTGACCGGGATCTTTAAGTTACTTACAGCTGTAGCAAGGGAATTTGCAATAACATTTTGTACATGAGGGACACATGTCAAAGTATAATATGGAAACAACCTCAAAATATCTAAAACTGCATTATGGTAAGCCCTCATTTGAGGATGTTTGGCTTGGTATTCACCCTTGACTTGTTTGATTACTAATTCGGAGTTACCATAAACTAAAATTCTCTTTGCATTCAACTTCTTGAGGATTTTCAAGCCTGCAATTAGTGCCTCATATTCAGCTTCATTATTGGAACAATCAAAAGCCAATTTATATGAACAAACACTTACATTATTCGGGACTTTATTTGGTAAGAAAGCAGGGCTACGTATCCAAATACCATTTCCGGCACCATCTTTACCTAATGCTCCATCAAAGTCCATACTCCATAAATTGGCTTCTTCCTCCAAGTGCTAGAATTATGCCTACTCTTCTACTTTTGGCTGCTATCCATCAATTCTCTGCTGCTAGCGGAATGTTGAATGTTTAGCGGTACTTTCAAGCCTTTGTCTCTCTTGATCAAGTACTGCTCTAAAATTTTCTATTATCTCTAGTATGTCTTCAACTTCAATTAATTGACTATTTGCATCATTGAAACAACTATCAGAATAAAGAACCAAAGATTCTAAATCTGTATGTACATAATTAATTGGATGATTCAAAGGTTTCTCCTTGCTCGTGATCATATACTTCATCTTTTTCTCCCTATATAATTTCCTCAGCTGACCAAAGATGGGAATAGTGGCATAGGAGAAATCTAACTGCAATGTCCATTTGAGTGTTGCACCCCACGACCTAGATAAAAGCATGCCAAATCTAGGGGGAATGTCGGCCACAACTACATCCATAAGAACATTTTTTGCTGGAATCTGATCTATAATCACAACCAAATCTTTAATGAGACCAATACATCTGACCCTACTAGAATCAAATGAATAAAGATCATGATACTTGCGATTGATGTCCAAACCCAATTTTTCCATAAGTTCCTTTGGCATCAGATTGTGAGACGCTCCTGAATCAGACATGGCGTTGTGCAAAACATAATCATGCAATCTAAGGCTGTTGTAAAAAGGGGCTACATCATTATCCTCAGATTGGCCTTCTAATGCTGGACCAAAGATAAGCTCAGGTTGGTCATCTTCCACATTAAACATATTAGACAGGGGATCTATATTCAAAATCTTTGACACTTGACCTTTATAGCTACTATTTTTCATTAGTTCAGTCAAAGGTATTGACACTTTTAACTTAGAAATTTCATTCTCTAAGCTAAAGGCCATAGTTTGCTCTACCTCTTTGACTGGAGGATCCTTCTTTTCAGTTTTCTCTTTTTTTGTGCTTGGCTGATTTGACTTTTCATTTGTTGATTTTACTTTGCTGGAAGTAGGATCTGCTGGCTCCTTTCCCTTTTTCTGAACATTTGGAGAATCATTCTTTGGTGGTGTTGCTTCCTTCTGCTTCTCAATTGGATTGATCGGTACATCCCTGCTCCTAAGTGAGCACTGTCTTTGCTGCACTGTCAATGCATTCATGTATCCCCTCTGATATTCCTCTGATTCCTCTTCTAGGACCATTTCATTTGCCAATATAAAATCTTCATCTTTTTGTACAGTTGGGCTTTCTAAATACTCTTCATCTTTGGTGATATAAATTGGGAAACCATCTGGTGTAAAAAAGTGATTCTCCTCTCCTATTGGAGTCTCATCATCCTCTAATTCAGTGCCATGGACATAGTTCTACTTTAATGGTGTTTTGACCTGGTGTTGAGTTGATGGATTTTGCGCTCTTCGCTCCTGTTGCTTAATTCTATACTGTGGTTGCTGCTGACCACAAAAATTTGGATTTCTGACTTGTGTCTCAGGCTTATCTGCAATGGTCAATCTATCGAACATCTTCTCAAGCTTACAAAGAAAATGATCTGAGGAAGAAGCTTCTTCCTTTATTATCACCTTCTTCTCGATCTTTGTCCTAGCTATCTTAGCTAGCACATTTGCCTCCACACTCACTGCGATTTTCTGCATGTCCTACAATGTAGTTGGGTCCCTTTCTCTTAACTGATATGCCATGTTGGGATCAAAGCCATCGAGAAATTTTATCAAAGCCAACGCTATTGGTGGCTTGATATCAGCTGGAATAGCATTATAAACAGTATTGAATCTAACACAGTAATCCTGGACACTTTCACCAACATTCCTCAGTTTATGTTTTCATATTTGGAAAGGATTTGGAGTGGATTTTTCTTTACCTCCCAACGATCCAGAAAGTCTTTGAAGAACCGCCAATGTATTGATAGTTCCAACAGGCAATGCTCTGAACCCCTTTTGCACTTCGCCTCCAAAAGTTTGCATAAATAATCTCATAGTTACATTCTCTTCATCTATCTCATGGAGATCAAAGAAATCACTCATCCTATCAACATGTTGTTGTGTAGTGAAACCTTGGGTAGCATCAAGATTTTAATTTGGTAATCAGTAGGTACAACATCCATGTTCTGTGGATAAAATGAGAGGTACATATCTGGCAGCCATTTCTCGAGGTGGTTTTAAAACTGGCCTTGGGGATGTAGGAGGAGTGGGAACAATGATAGTAGTTGATGTGATGGGTGTATGAGGTGTCGAAAGGGATGAAGAAATATTTGATGTTTGAGGTGTTGAAGGGTTTGATGGGGGAGAAGAGACAGCAGATCTCTGATCAGATATGGTGAGCTACACGGGAATGGTGGGAATAAAAGGAGGCTCAGTAGGAATTTCTGAACTAAACACAACAGCAGATGAACCAAGAGTAGCAGATGCAAATTCTAAAAACTCAGGAATATTGGTAGCCACAATTGAAGTTTGAAGATTTAGAATATAAGCATCAATTTATCTATTTTCTCTTTCAGTTTCAAGATATTGGACAAACTCTAGATTTAGAATAGTAGCACCAACTACACTTTCAGACTTAGTTTCAAACAAAGATAGATCAAAATTTTCATCAAGTGGGAGATCTTCAAGATATTCAAAACCAACCGGGCATGAATGAGATCTAAACACAGGAATCACAGAATTTTCTTGGCGGAGAATACTTGGGATGAGATTTGGGTTTTCATACATGGGATTTGGATCAGGATCAGGATTGGCTCTAGTGTATCATCTGGAAGCCAGTGTGTTGAATTATTCCCAAAAATCAAATTGACATTACAATCTTCTCAGCCTATTGAATTATAAACTCATCACTCAAAATTCTAGATTTATTTAATGTACTGGGGCAATAGTTTACAATTCTTCCCCAATATGGTCACCACTATGTTAGTGCCTAAATCTACCTCAGGTTGAGAAAGGTAGGTCTAGGGTAACATTAAACCATGCTTAACTTGGTAGCTAGCCCTACCAGGTCGAGAGAAGGCTCTCTCCTTTTCAATCTCAATAAAACTTTATCAAGGAAGGCTTGAGATGACTGATATAAAAACTAATTTTAGGCTAGGCATGCTTTCTCAGAGGAATTTGTTTGATTTTAATGGTTGGTTGCTGGATCAGATGGGGAAGGCAGCTTTGGGTCTGGGAAATCAACACAGATTTGCAGAAGTTTCTTTGGGGCGAGGTAGGCAAGTGTTTTAGCACTTTGAAATGAGTGTAATAGTGAGTCTAAAGAATAGTGAGGAGCTGGAGAGGGCATGCAAGTGTCATGAGTTCTCTTCAGATAGTAGAAAACATGTAAAACTAAATAATTCCTAAGGCAGAGCACTGAAACACTAATGGATTCTACCTTTTACACTTGATTCATTTAGTTATGCAGAATAAGAGAGATGATGGCACACATAAACATAAGATCAATTGAATTACAGAGAAGAAACCAATGCTAATTCACATTACCACAAGAATCCCACAAAATGCTGCAAAATCCTGGTTTATTTCCTTGCCAAACAGCAGAAGTGATGTACAAAGTAGCTCAATGCATTCACAAGAGTCCAACCTTCACAAATGACTAAGAAAGTACAAAATATAGGCATAAAACCACCTACGATAGCCATCAGGGGTCGAATCCATGAATCGAGGAGTTGTTTCAACAAGATTTAAACTAGGAACTGAAAAATAGGCAGTGGAACAGCTTGCCTATAAAAGTATGGAAACTGATTAATTCAACTCAAAACCACCTAAACTGATGTATCTACCTCCATAAGTCATTTTTCATCATTTTTACATCATAGTACATCATGAATTTAACCATGAGAGATGAAAAAGTCAAACTGGTAGAAAACTAGGCAAAAATCTGAGTTTTTGAGCAAAACTGGCAAAATTTTGCCTGATGCGCAGAGCCATTAGCTTGATGTGAAACACCTTTTCCAAGCGGAGTTTGAAGGCCTTAACCTTCACCAAATTAGCTCCACGATGGCTTGTTGGAAAGGCCTGTTTGTCAGCTTTCAAGGAAAAGTGGAATTTTTGGATTTGATGTCCATTTTCCCCTTCAAACATTAGTTCTCCCAAGACTGCTTCTTATGGGTCCAAAAAGTGGTAGAGAGGGCATTTTTGAGGTGTTGTTTTCCCTCTAGGTGAACCAGATCTCCTCAAAACTTCATGAAAATTTCTGGGTTTTAGTAATTTTTCATGAGGATTCCAAAAATGTAAGCCATTCTACAAAATTCCCTACCAGCTCAATGCGCAGCGCCAATGGCGCTACACATCAAAGGAAATTTCCTGTGTTTTGCAATTAAAATTTGTGAAATGACAAAAATTTCTCCAAAATGCTTCAAAATTGGCAAGAGGCAAGCTTATCAATTTCTTTGCTGAGCCAATGAAGCTTCAGCCAAGATTCTAAGTTTATCTTGCTCCTTTTTGGCTTTTAAGGCTCTCCCTAACTTAGCTTTTAGGCTTCTTATCCTTGTCTTGCAAATTTTCTTCTGGGCCAAATAGTGATAGGCCATGTGGCACAACATGTTCTTCTCCTTATTAGCATTATCAAGAAGCTTCTCAAGGTGGATATTCACTCTTTCCAACCATGACTCTCGGTCAACCTCTATTTCTTGCTCTAGTGAAGTCAACTTGATTTTCCTTCTTTTTGCCACTTGTCGGCTTTCCCTTATGTTTTGAAGCTCCATAATTGTTTCTTTGTCCTCCAATTTCTTATTGTGTTGCTCAAGGTAATTAATGATCCATTTAGCCCTCTCGAGGTCAAGTGATAAGGCTTGGATCTCAGCTTCTTTCTCTTTGATGATCAAATCCTTGAGTCTTGAGCTTTGGGAGCCCAAATCAGTGTCCTCTTCAATCAAAATAAAATCCTTGTCTTGGCCTTCAGAAGGTCCTTCATCATGCAATGGTTTCTTTCCTCTGTCCTATACTTGTTCTGCTGAAGAATAAGGTAAAGCCCCTTTCACCCCAGGTGAATATAGCATTTTCCTGTTGTCCGGTGAAGAGAAAAAGACCCCTTCCACCCCTGGTGGAGATAATACTCGTTTGGTAGCTGCAAAAAGTCTTCTTATGCACTTTTCATAAGTTATAGACACAGGAATGTGAGCCTCTTCAATTCTGCTTTCATGCTCTCTTTGTTGCCCGAAAGGTCCACCTTCTTCTTGAGGTTCTGCAAAAATTTGAGGCCCATGGAAAATCTCATGGGCAATGAAGGTTTCCCATGGCACTCCCAACTGAGTGAGCTAACGCACAACAATAATATTAATGATAGTAAAGTGATAAATTCTATTAAGCTGTTGTGGGTATGGTTTTCTCTTTGCAAGCACAATCATCCTCTCTATGTTTTTGCAAATGAAGTATGGAATACTCATCATTCTAACCCTGGTAAAATGCATAAGCAATCTGATATGATAGGCATAGTGTCTGGAGAACCTTCCCTCACATGTGAAGTATTCAATGATGAGTTTCATTAGTGGAACATACGAGTCCTCCAAAAACTTAAAAGGAAACACCCTGCCTGTCAGGCGGAAAGAGTTAATTTTTCGGACAAAACCAACCTCCCTAGAAGCTTAAGGCTTTCTAGTGACAAACAAGACAATTAAGAACAATCCTTCTCTAAATATGCATTTACCATATAAGAAATCAAGTGTTTAGATCCTACCTGTAGTCCAACGCTGTTGTAGTAGTCCAGCCTCGTCGATCCGGATGAGCTCCTCCTTCACTTCGAAACCTGCATTCACTAACAATCAAACGATTACATAGCACCTGAATATCTCATAAAATAAAACATATTCAACATACAGACCAAGGAGTATATGAAACAACTCATTAATAACAAATTGTTGAGAAGAATGGACTTATTTGTATTAATAGGAAACAAAAGAAACCATTACAACCTGAGCCTTGGTGTTGTGCAAGTTCCTCCCAGGGTCCAGCAAGAGTTTTCCTCTACTTTGACAAGCTCACCCACTTCCAAATGAAACAAGAAAGAATGGTAATCTCTCCTCACAAGCTTACAATGGAAGTCCTAATTCCAGCAACATCTACCCTTTGAAATGTTCAGCTTTCAACCTTCCCTCCTCTGGCCCAAGGCCTGTATTTATAGTGTTCTAGAGGAAGTTATTCAGTTCCAACATCAATGGGATACTCCCTCTTTTGGATGGGGTAGCTCCTCTCTTGATGGGATAAGTTCCTCTATCATAGGGATGCATGAACCAACTGGAGGCACTCAATACACGTCAAACACTCTTCTAGAAAGCTCTAGAAGTGACCACAAGTAACTTTTTTAAGATGAATCTCGCGCCTTTTGACCTTTACAGGAGTACGCACCCATCCCTTGACTTACAGAGTGTACAAGTACGCAGGTACAATGCGCTTGGGATGCGTACACGTAGGCAAGGTAGAGAGAACCTGCGTACCCAGAGATAAACATGATTTTTAATGACTTTCTCTCTTTTTTGAAGTTTGACATGGAGAGGAGAGGTATCAGGCTTGACAAGGAGGATAATGTGACTATTGATGGAGCCATATTAACTACAGATAGTCATGGTGACAAATTTCAGTGTAACAATACTTATGCATGAATCACCCTTATGCTTTGTGTGATAATTATTTCTGTTATTCTCATTGTCGTCCCCATCTCCAAAACTTTCATGATACACTTTAATTTCTTCTTGAATTAGAGGCCACTCGTAGTGATTCCACCTCTCCCCTGCCAACGGGTCATGGTCTGATTCTTATCCCAGACTAGGAGGTCTCTCAAGCACCCATCATCATCCCTCCTCTTAACATTGACATGATGTATAATATCACTCCTATTCTCTAACTTTTTTCATCCATGGTATTGATATATTGGGACTCTCTTGATGTTTCATATTGTGATTCATTTGACCCTTCTTAAGCGAACACTTCAGTCTCAACATTGTTAGATGTTAAAACTACTCGTCATATGTGTCCCAACATTGATTATGCACATGTGAACCTTGTCTCTCATGAAGATTCCTAAGGTAGATCCTCTTCATCATGTGGTTTCTCTTCCTCTCATCCTCCCATATTTCATTCTAATGAAGACGTCGTGAAAGCCATGACCACCTGCAATTATCATTAGGATGAAATGCACCATCGTACGTACATCCTTACACAACAAACCCATGACCTATATGTTGTGCAGTCTAGAGAATTCATTCATGGTGAGGTTGATTGGTTTCATCACCCCTTACTTTGAACCCATGAATTCGAGCCACATCGACCTCATGGCCATTACATCAACACCCAATGTTTGGGTAAGGAGGCATCCAATTTTGAGTGTCCAGTGGAATCAATTCTTTCCAACCCTCCTCTCTTGTACCATTATTCTTCCCCATATAGAAGAACCTATAGAGTCTCATATCACATAAGATAACTCTAGGTATGATCTACTTAATCATTCCTCCATTTTACATCAATAACCTCGTCCCTTAGACATTGTTGTTGTTCAAAACCTTGTCATTTTAGTGTGCATCAGTTCATTATATCCAAAGCCACTCTTTCATATAGTGACAACATGTATGAAAGCCTAGAAATTCAGTCTATTTGATTCATATATGCAGTTCCACATGAGATTGGTAATACACCATTTCATTTCTCCTACTGCACCATTTGTTTGTTCTTCCCAGAAGAAGACATCCATAAAATAAAAAAATGGTGAACCACCTCATCAAAATGTGTTTAGAGTCCACTACTCTAAATACAATTGATATGCCCATAGCATGCTACATCTATCGATACAAAGCTCGGGGGCACATATGCCCCTACATCTCCTCATAATCTTTTGTATGATCTTGATCCAGTAGGGATGAATGCTTGAATCCATTATTTGAGCACTTGGAACACAATGGGACTCCAAAAACGCATCCATCTAAGAGGCATCATTCCCACCAAATCAGTTCGTTACATAATCATATGTTGGGGGGAAGTGTCTCATTCTTGGGGTAATTATGGAACCCCTAGCCACATTAACACTTGACTAACATAAATCTCGGCCTAGACCCCATAAATATATGTATGTTCAATTATCTTCCCATTATTTGGATAGTTTGTCCTACCATCATCTCCAACGAACAATGTACACATTGCATATTATAGATGCTTGATACCATATCTTTAGATATTCTACTCTATGTGATGTCACATTCCCCATCTAGTCCCCATGTTTCATAGGGTGGGTGGGGATGATCGTAGACCTTCTCTATTAGTTATTTCCTGTATTCCTTTCTTTCCTTAATTCTTCGTCGGGAACCATCCTTCCAAGAAGGACTAAGGCCATTTTTAGACATGTAAGGACACCTACCTAAAAGTGACGGATCCAAAATTCTGACACATGGTTTTTCTGTTATGAGCTCCTCAAGATTTAGGGCCTTCTCCTCCTTTCCAAATTCTCCAACAACTCACTATGCAAATGAATTAGATTTGGGGGCAAGAAGCCCTTTCATAGGGACAACCCTATTCTGTTTGTCACCCATTGCAACCAAACTGTAGCTTTGTTTGACAAGTTGTCAACACCGTTGGAAAGCTCTCACCAAATTCTATATGGGGTCTCATTTTTTTTTGTAATTTGATACTTCACCAAGAAGCCATTTTTTCCATGAGGTCTCACTTTTCCACCTATTAAAATATAATTTCTTCATATGAGTCGCCTATACTCTAGTACCACTTTACCTTTGAATTGTTCGACCCATGTGTTGGTTTCGTCATGAGTAACCATTTTTACTCATTTTTTTATGGTAACCTTTGGACCTCCACCCACGTGGAAGCATCATCAAGTCACCTTTTTTCAGAGCGTTAGAGATGAGTCACCCTTGCACCGATGGAGTCTATTTTGAGTCCCCTTGAGTCTTGTTACAATATATCATCCATCTTTGTGTCATAATCATCGCATTTTTCTCATATTTTTCCTCCAACTATATGAATCTGTCTGTGAAAAGCCTTTGTCTGAGTAAACGATCATCCCCTTTGGAATCGAGTCAATCACTACAAAGTCAACTATGTGTATCATGATCTCACATAGGAATTCTTCATTTTGCCTCGCATATTGTATCCTTCCATCATCATCCCTAGTCTCAATCCATCAGTCACATTATTATGATCCCTCGTGCCTTTGTTGAGGATTCCTTATTTCCTCCACTCTCGTAGGCCCTCTTCTGTCGACTTCATCACATTTATTCCAATAATGTGATTTAGAGGATAGTGTACCTTGGTTCCAACATTCATCTTTGTTTAGTGCCTCGGATCAAGCAAAGGGAACCAGTATTTCCCTTTCTCTTGGTTTTTTTTCTGATATGCTTGACACCAACTCATTATCGCATGATTAAGAATCATACACTTGATGCTTCACTAATCATGATGATTTTACCAGTGATTCCCCTATTTGTGTGATATGTTCCATGCCTCTTGAAGGGGTAGCCCTTTGGGTAGACTCCAACATGCTCGGATGTCCACAGATGTTGATCCATCCTCACATGAAATTCCACAGATTTGATGGGTTCGATTTAAGAATCTTGCAGCGCCCACAACATGCATGTCTCCTTCAAATGATCCATAAACATATTCAAAGCCCTTACTTGTTCAACATGGTTTCTTTTCTTGTGATCCCCATTCACCATGTGAGCTTAACATGCATTATGTCTCATGTACTCCAATGTGATTATATTCAGTCGTGGCCTCTCTCTTTCCAAGTACATTATGTATATGGGATTTTGTATTATTTTTTGGCCCATTGATGCCAGCATGCCATGTATCATGAACTTTGTAGCTCAGTCCTACATTGCTAGGCTCACCATTTTTATTTGTGCTCAGTTGTCTCAGTGGGTATGGGTATGCAGCCCTTGTCTCAATTGTGATCATGTACTCGAAACTAAAAGGAGACTTATATTAGTTTAGTAGGTCTCGCCCCCTCAATTCCTCTATCCTTCCTTGCATTGCTTCAATTGTATCTCTCTATCTCTCTCTCTCTCTCACTCTGACTCCCCTTCAGTGTCTCGTGCAAGTGTAACCTACAATATATTTTGATCATACAATTTTCTCCTAACACTCATACATTGGGAGGAAATTTTTTATCGCCAAAAATTGATCGTCTAACCATTTCTATATAGGTGGATCAAAATACACCATGTAGGATTAATTTTGCCTTAGTAAAATCCCTTTCACCATGGGAAATAATTTAGTAAACCATTTTATTAAATTATTTCTGATGAAAATTAAAAAACCCCATGAGAATAATTGAATAAATCATTATTTATTTAATTTTCTCTAGCAATAATTATTAAATCATTATTTGATCATTATTCCTTATCACATTTGATTATATCACCTAGGAATAATTAGATAAATCACTATTTATTTATTATTCCTTAATTCTATTTTTGCAATAATTCTTAAATCATTATTTAATAATTATTTCAATTTCATACCATTCTTAATCCTCGTGAACTAATTAATAAATTATTTTATTTTTTAATTATTTCTAAATAAATATATTTAACCATTTTGAATATCTTTTCCCTCTCCAAAAATATAATAAAGTATTCCTAATGGTTAGATCTTGATTTGGTCAATATTATTTTATTATTTTCCATTTTAGAAATCAACCCAATACGTTGCTATAAATAAGAGGGTTTTCAATTCATTCTTCACCATGATCATTATCATCATCACCACTATCGTCTTCCTGCATTTGAGATCCCACTAGAGTTGTACATACTATTTTGGGTTTCTCGCATATTGAGAAGGAGAATCGATCACGGAAGCATCAAGGAAATCAAAGGACATGTCCCATAGAGGGGGATTTGTGAACCCTTTTGTAGATCTCCTTCACTAGATGTTATCAATAAAGAATATTATTCATTTAAAATTCTTTCCATATTGGATTATTGCATTCGATTTCTATTGTTGTTTTCTATTCTTGATCGCATATTTCTTTTTATTAGAGGTTTTTTTCGTTTTCTTATTGCAGATCTAAAGTGTAAGGAACCACTAATTGTTGTTAGAGTCACTTGTCAACAGTGAGTTAAATGAAGTGTTTTTGGTACACCTTCCAAGAAATTTCATACTAACATTCCATTAGGCCTTTGATGGAAATGCAAGGTTGGTAGGTGAGGGCTAGCTAATACAATTTACTGAGCCGACCACCAAACCACAAAGGTAATAAAATGTGGCCTCAAGCCTCATTTGTACCAATTTTTCATGCTAAAAATGATGAGGCCCACTACCATTGTCGGGAGTTGAGCTAGCTACACCAGGTATCTCATAGGTTAACAAAGAGAGGCTACAGGACTGAAGGATACCTATTTTAGGATTCAGGTTGAGTGCTATAAGATACAAAGTAGGTGTTGTAGTATTGAGACTATGTGCTAGAGGATTGTTTGTGGATGTGTAAAGGAGCCTTATATTGGGTAATCTCAACCACAAAAACATTGAAATATGAAGGAATCTCTACGGAAGTGGTAATTACTTGATTCTCTTCACCTTTCGTAAAAACAAAGCCTATGAAAGTTTTCCAAAATTCTTCCACATAACCTCCTATAATAGAAACCTAAACAAAAAATAATTTCAAGTGTGGAGTTTTTCTTTTGTGAGGTTGAGCATTGTAATGGGAAAATAAACTTATTTTGAGTTTGGCGTGCAATTTTCTCTTCCAAAAACCAACATGAAGCATTACTCCTTTTTCTCTTAGGTTGAAACCTTAAGTCATCTGATATTAATAATTGGCAGTGGGATTCCCTTGCACAAGCTTTGATAAACCACATTAGAAGGCCATGGAAGGTGGTTTTAATAGGAGAGAACCCATAGATTCCTTAAGGAATGACCAACGCCCTCCTTTCAGATAAATATTTGCAAACCACTAGAGGTTGGAATTTTTTGAGAAATTCAAAGGGTTTGATGATGAAGTTACCCATGAATTTGTAGTAGACCTTCCATCTAAAAGAGAAGATAATTCTACCACTATTGTGATGGGACTAATTATCCATATAAATGAAGAATTTTTTAGCATACTATTATCAACATAAACTAGGTAAAATAATAATCATAATAATGTGTAGTTAAATAATAATTGGTTAAGCAAAGAGGCATGTCTCTACACACATGTTGGTTCATGAAATGGTAATTGCCAAGCTATATATACGACACTCATTCTCATTTTCATCATCAACTTCTTCACTTAATTTCATCTTCTCTTGAACCAACTGCCCACATTCTAATTCTTCTCCCCTACTTCACACATCATATTTTATGTCCTCGAGTAGCCCAGGTCAAATAAATATACTCTCATCTAACAATGTTAATGCCTGAATCTATAGTTCTCCAAGCCTGCTCCATAACTCTTCATCAGGGAAAATTTTAAGAACCCCCGCTAAATTTATATGTATAATAAATGGGTGAATCTGCATGGTGTATAGGAAAAATGGAAGGCGATTTTATCAATAATATAATATGTATATATAATTTTTTGGCGAATCTCACACTAAGCATGGCGAATATTTTACTCAATTATAAAATCTTGTAAGATCTTGGTGAGTCTTTCACTAAATAATAAAACTTTGTAAAGTCCTAGTGAATCTTAGCATTGTGAACTCTTAGAGATTTTTTTGAAAGAGAATAAAACCATATATGACAAAAGCCACATGGTGGCAATATCACTGTTTTTTTTTCACATTTCCATGACCTCGAACTTGTTTATAAAATTATAAAAAAGCCAACCAAGTCCCTTATAATATGAAAGTAAGCTTATAACAAAGTCTGATACCTCTACTATGCTTGTCTTCATTCAAGTGTCATAGCTGCTATACTTAACATTATGAATCACAAATCTCTCAGAACTCAACTCTATAGTGTAATTAAAACCTTTGGAAATTGAATCTGACAACTTTATAAAAATGATTAGTGAAATAGAAGCTTTTTTGAATGAGCACACTAACTATCGCTGCTAAACAATCAATCTAGACTATGAAGTCTTCCATCTTGATCACAATCGTGCTCACGATCAAGGGAGTGCGACCACCTAGCTGACGTAATGACCATCATAGCTTCCAATAAGCAACACCCACCTTGCAAGGACATCCTAGCTCATGTCTCATGAATTTTATTCATCAATCATAACTGATATAAATCTTATAAAGATAATATTAGAATCCTCTCCAGATTCATTGTTAATACAAGGGTAAACGAAATTTTCTAGCTCAAGGCACTAGCCAATACCAACTTTGGTATTTGTGACCCCTTTGTGGGTATGCACCTACCCTGCCCCGTTCGGTTTCTGCCTTGTAACATAGTTCAAGGATCAAAAGACTTTTCAATCTTCCTACTCCATTAGACACACTTTATATGCTATACATAGTGAATGGAAAAGAAGCATTATAGAACACACGATTTCGCAAAAGGAAGAAAAGGCTTAGCAAGTTCAATATCAAAATCTTCACCACTGATTAATAAAGAATAGCAAGTAGTGTAATGAATTGTTTCGAGTTATTTATTTACAAGTTGTAAAGAATGTAGTGGAATGGAAAATATTACTTAGGCAACCCTTCAATATTTTCTACTACTATGTCTATGCATGTACATATGAAATTAAGAGCATTTTTGAATACAAAGTTTCCTTTTCTCTTGCCACCATTTTGACAAATCAGTGTGAAATCAATGTCACTTTGAATCTCCTTTCCTGTGTGGATGTTTTGAAAAATAAATGTGAAATAAAAGTCACTTTGAATTTCCTTTCCTGTGATGGATCACATCCATAGTTGGTTAGTAAAAGATAATCTACTATATATTATGTTCAAGAAACTGACTGCAATCTACAGTGGAAACGAGACCTCAATTCTTATTCTGAATTTGAATATCTTAGGACAACATAAGAGATAAAAATGCATATGGCCTTAGTAGCTAGAAAGCAATCACTCCGTCATTACAAGAGCACCTAGATTTTGGCACTTAATCTAAATAATGGCACTAGTTGCAGTGCTTATTTGCATTAACACCATGGAAAAGCAACAACAATGTTTCAAAGCACACTTACTGGAAACGTTGTAACATTCCGAGAATATTTAATGATAGCATCTAAACCTAGTAGCTATGGTGGGGAAACTAGGGAACCCAAATCTTAGAAGATATCTCATACCAAATCTGAGAAAAAAATAAAAAAGGGAAAAAATAAAAATCTATAAATCAAGCAATGAATTGTTTACAAATCAAATACAATTCCTTTAACTAACAATTAAATTGTGGTGATATATTTAAATATTTAGTAAGAGGGGAACTTCAAACCATGGAATATTACCTTTGTCATTATTGTCATCCCTCAGTGACTGAGATTAAAAATCAATACTTATGGAAAGATTGTAAGAAATTATGTGAAATAGTAAAGCATGGCCTCTATTTTCAAGCAACAAAATCAAGACATTATTACATCAAGAGCCATAATTGATACATAATCAATGAATCAAGTCCTTGTATGGCACAAGCTTGTTTCACAACCTCTATTTTCTCAATAACAAAATCAAGACATTATATGTGGTTATTTCCAAAAGGAAACTGCGTTCTAATTTGGAAAAGGATCTTATCAAAAGACATGGATTTATTCAAAGCTACAAAGCCTAATGGGTTACTGAAAAATAAGTTGGAATATGGGATCATGATACTGAAATTGAAAAAATATGCTTTCCTTTTAGAAACATTACAGTTATACAATGTTTTTTGAAAGCATTAGAATTTGAAATTGGGCCTTTCTAACAAGACAAATTTTCATTAACAGAATGTACTTTCCTACCTGAAACGTTGTAGATATCCAAGAAAAACATGAAAAGCTTAAGAGAAATTAGCATAATGTACTTTCTTTCCTTCCTTAACATTCTTAAAGAGTTAAGGTTCCCCAAATCATCAGGTAACTTTCAAAGGAAATGACAGTTATTAATATTCCAATTCACAATTGAAGATGTGTCACAAATATGAGGGGGCATCTCCTCGGTTACACAGTAATTTGTCACTGTCTCCCTGTCAATCTCCCTACTGTGTCATGAAATCAAATCCATCATGCTCATGCTCTCTGAATTGGCCAAATAACCCTCTTTGCCAAAGTTTATCTGATCATCGTGACTGTTATTGAAATAACCGTGCTGACTGGCAGATGATAGTGCAATTGGTGCGCTGCCAGCGTGGAAGCACACGGGTTTCCCACGCTGATCGAATTTCATAGCCAGCGCATCCTCTGTTTGCATTAAGTCACGCTGACATAACCTCTTCTGTTATTGAGATGCGATGCCAGTGCGCCAGTCCAGTTATACGCCCGCGCTGATCCTATTTGGGCGAGTTTGTTCTAACAGCCAGCCTTCCAGATGACTCCAGACCTGGTTGTTGGCTTTGTGAATGTCGCCCTCCCTTCTATGGCATGTCTGTTCGTCATATGAGCCACCTTTCTTGGAGATAAGCTTATCCTTCCACCATCCATGGAGACTCCTTCTCCTATATAAGCCTCCACCATTGCCATGCGTAGCTAGTTTTTTGGAGATAGTTTTGACATCAAGGAATTCATAGTGTGTTTAGTGCTACTCTTAATAGGCAGTTGGTGTGTTAAGTGTGGATTGTTAGAGAGCTTAAGGAAGGTTGTGAAGTCTTGTTGCCTTATGTGAGAGAGAGAGTTGTTTGTCTTGGGAGATCTACCTCTAAGGGTGAATGCTTATGAGACTTGCTGGTTGGACCCTCTTGAGAAGGACTCAACGTGAGAACATTGGTTGTACCTTTCTCTGTTTTTGATTAATAAAAGATAGATGACTACTGTTATGGTTCCATTCTCATTTGTCTTATAATGGTTAATGTGAATTACATCCTTTCTGACTGATGTATGGTTGCTTTTACTAGATTTCACGCTTGTGTTTGTTCTCTCTTTGCATGTGCAGGTGTCCATCCACGAGGATAGTGGAGGATCGTGACCGACCAGAGCGAAGGAGCGAGAGCGACATCTCTTCATCAAACAATAGCACTGGAATCCAAGTAGGTGTTCATTACCCACTTCTTAATTGCAACTAGGAGCTTGCATAGTAGCATTGATTGATTGTTGCTAGACCCGTTCTGGGCTAGTAGGGATCACCTCTATCCGTAGAGGGGATTTACCTCTCCAACAGAGAGGTGAAGAAGGTTGAGGAAGAAGAGGCATGTGTTGTCATTTACTACTCACTCACTACTTTGCAAATGATCAGTGGTCTAGGATGCATGAGAATAGTGAAGTTGAAGCCATTTCTTGAGCCACATAAGTTATTAGAGCTTGATTATATCCTCTACATTGCATATACTCAGAAAAATATTTCCTATGGTATATAGAAGTCTAAAAAAGGGTTCCTGGATCAAAATATAGAGTTTGTAGAAGATTTCCCCTGAAAATCCTAGCCGCTTGAGGAAAATGGCTAAGTTTGGAGAAAAAATCACAATCGAGACCTATGAGGTTCATCGCATATCACATATCGGCATTCAGAAAGGTATGGAGGACTGACGAAGCGAGAAACAACAATTTTCTGATCACCGATATTGCATATCGGCTGTTGTCGGGTCAAGACCCAACATTTATCAAGGGTCGGGCCAAAAAGTGTTAAAAAGAAGATGGTTAACAAAACAAGGTAGGATGATCACTTTTCTATCTCCTCTAGAAGGGGACCATGTGTCACACTACCCACAATCCTGCATCCCTGTTGGGTGCAAGATTCCCCAAGAGTAGGTTTTGGGCTAAAAGCCCATATTTTGGCCAAATTTTGTAATCCACGTGTAAAGACTTCACATTTTGTTGTCGCGGAGCACGTAGAATTTAAAGAGTCATAGGGTTGTACTACCTTAATTTGGAAATGTAATGTTAGTTGTAGAAGATCTACCCATGGTCAGTGGATCATGGGATTATATTAAAAGAGCTAAGCTCTAAGTAGATAGAGACATCAATCATGTAAGAAAGTGATAACTCTAATCAGAAGTCTAAGTTTTTGGTCGTACCATAGGTAGAGGCTCTGTAGCTCAGTGTGCAAAGGCCTAGGGTAGAAGTCTGCAACTGAGTGCGCAAACCCCTACAATTGAGTGCACAGGTCGGGTCAAGTCTGTATTTGTTGGGAATTATCAATAAAAAGAAGTATTCTATAAATTCTGTGTCTTTCTTTCCTATTTATGCATCTTGTTATGTTGGGTATGAGTTTCACTTATTGTTGGATATCTATACCAATAGGTTTCATGTTTCATGATTGGCAAATATAAGTGCCAAATATGCTCCATTTTTGCTGCCACAAAGGTACCATATTTACAAGAAAAGAGAAGGTGTATATAGGCCTGCATATTCACGAAAAGTTTGTGAGTGACCCAACAGTCTAAACTGGATCATGCCATGTTTTCAATTTATGTTGTAGAATAGAGAAAGAAATCTGTCCAAACTGTTTAAATCTTGGCAGATCAGTAGCTAGGTAGAGAAACTAAGGTTCCCAACTGCTTAATCTGGGGCCTTGGAAGGAATAAGGGTAGTATTAGATAGGAAATTAAAGAAAAAAGCCAATGTAAAAGAAAAAGGCATACAAAGGGTTTGCAAGTCCAAGTGCACCCTCCAAGAAGGAATAAAAAATGTTAGGTGAACTAGTTGGGTAGGTAGATGGGGTTGCAGAAGTGAGGATTCTTTCAAGACCAAAGTTGCTAGCAATGTACAAAAAAACAATATAGTGGAGCATGACTAACTTCCTTTTCCATTTGTATATTACTCATTACTAACACCCCTTCATAAATTGTGTACATAAGAGAAACTTAAAGTTTTATGATGGTGCTTATGGCCTTTAAAAGCCACATTTCTTGTGCAAAAGTCTTTTCATTTTGATCTACTCTTGACTCCAAGTTATTTCCAAGAAAACTTGGTTGTACTGGCCCTCATCCATATGTTCCCCCCATATTAACAACTAACTCTACTATTTAGCTCCCTATACTCCATTGTCCCTATTATTATAACACCATGGTGTATAAACCCCACATTGTATAAATATCCCCCCCCTTGGCACTATAGCCATAATCTTTACTCCCTGGGAATTGAATTAACACCTAGTTAAGGTCAAGAACCCATGTTCAACCTTTTTCTCCATCTCAACCCATTTCCCTACCCAGAGCTCCATTTTTGCCTAAAAGAACCCTTGAAGAAAACCTTTTAATCCCCTAAACCATCAAAGGGCGGAAACATTATGAAAATATACCCATCCCGCCTTATCCTAAGGTCGGGAGCCAGTTTTTGCCTTTTTTGCATAATTTCATCGGAACACTTTTTCCTATAGTTTCACCGTTTCCTAGTGTTGGCGGACCGATTTTTATTTTTGCAAACAAAACTGTGACAAAACCTTTGAAAATCATTTATCAAATGGAGGGTCCCGCCGATCACGCTTGCCAAGAAATACAATTTTTAAAAACCTACCCACTCACTGCTATTGCCCGTGCAAGTAATCCTCCCGATGACCGTCCGATTGTGGCTTTCCCAGATCTACGGCTTGCAACGATTTCGGAGGAGCCCGACGTCTGACAGTTAATAAAGACCGGATTTATCGCCCGTGCAGGTCCATCATCCGACAACCATCCGATCACATGCCCTCAGATCAACGGCTCCTAACAGTTTCGGAAGGCCCCCGACGTCCGATAGATACCTTCCGATATCTGTCAGACGCTTGCATCACGCGGGGACACGCGTCACAGCCGAAATCCATCGGAGCCCCCTCTGACAGATTCCTTACCGTGCAGGAGGGGGCCCGATATGGCGACACCTGTCCCTCCCACGTCCCCCTCCTGCTGTTGTACACGTTGTTGCCACGTCCGCCCACCTCGTCCCTCATTCGCCCTCCTGGCCGCCACCTCATCATCCCCGTGGACCGGTCTTCGGCCGCCACGTCACCCGGTGACGTCCTGCTGACGTCATCCAACCCGGTCCCACATGCTGATGTCATGCTGACGTCATTCAAAAAAACACGCCAATAATGTAAAAAGGCCATATTTTACGGTTTTTTCACAATTTTGTTATTTTTCTGAGAAAAGCACCTCTGTGCTGTCTACATGCATTCCACAATGACCATTCTATCAGCCAACCTACGATCATTTGCAAGAGTTCAGAGCGCCAACCCAACTGCTACTTCATCCCAAGCTACTGGTTAAACAGGTATTTGACACTTCATCTTCTCTCAAGCTGGTTTTTTCACGATTTCTTGTAAAATCCACCTTAACCAGGCATAAAATTGAAATTTGACCAGGAAACCAACTATATTCTACCTCTCCTGAACAGTTTAAGGTTGAATTACTGTGGCGGAACCGTTCTTTTATTTTCAATTACTGTCAAAACCCTGCCCTGTTCGCGCAATCGTGAACTCACTAGATTGCTCCCAAACAGTCAAAAGAGGTCTGTTGAACTGCGCAAAAGCCTTCTCAGAAAGCTCGGCATTGTTCTGTTCTACTGTATAGCAACCGTGCTGTTTCCCGTCCCTCTCAATTCTGCCTTTCAGTTAACACACTCGGCATTTTAAGAAATATTTGAAGCAGACATGGATACCCCTGCAGGATCAGTAGCCCTTAATGTAACTCCCTTGAATGCTCCTCAGAGAGAGCTGGACTAGCAAGATTTGGCTGACCTTGATTACCAAATCTCAGAAGATGCCCCATCCAAGTGCACATTCCACATTCACCTACTGAATGAAATCAGGGCCAAATACAAAGATGGAACAGATATCCTTGGCATTTGGGAATCCTCCCTCCCAATCTTCAAGATGCCCCAAGTCAACCAGTTCCCTGACCTCATCCACTTGTGTGCTGTCTGCTATGATCCAATACAGAGGGCTGTAATGAACCCTCAAGGTGAAGTTGTATTTTACACCACCCCTGAGGCCATCAGGGAGATGATCCAATTCAAAGCCCAAAGGAAACTGGTTCCTTTATCCCTGTTGGACCTAATCAATCAAGGGGCTAAGATACTCACAGAGGCAGAGATCCTGAAATTGAATCAACTGTTTATTAAGAAATCTGATACAGTGCTACATCCTCCCATTTTTGATGGCTACTTAAATCAGCTAGGCCTAGACCTAGCATACATGATAAGCTCAGTACTGGGTTATAAATCAATGGAGTTCATAGAGGAAACTGTGCTAGTCATGATAACAATGTTCACCCTTGGTAAGGCCCCCATCTGCTATGACTATGCCACATATATCTCTGACAAAATACATGAGCAATTTCTGCATTTATCCAGAGAGAGGGTGTTCAGATACACCTCATATATATATCATCTCATCCTCTATTACCAATATGAGAAGTTCTCCTTTGAAATCAAGAGAACAGATGCAGCAGGAAACCCGAGATCAGTGGTATACTGGAGCTCAGTCTTCCATGTCCGTGCATATTCACCTTATACATATGCTGAGTTCATAGATTTGTTCATTCATCCAGCTTTGTCTTTGCTCTTAACAGCACCCCCTCCCAGACTCTCTGATGAAATGCAGAGGGTTCTGCAACTGTCCACTGCCTACAGCATAGGAGACTGGTATTTCTACCAACATCACACTGTGATTAGAATATATGGGTGTGAGCTGCGCCCATACAAGCTGCCTAGATTTGTGCCCATGAGGCTCTTTGCCTTGGAATACTTCAGACAATTCGGCAATGCCGATCAGATCCACTTTGCAGGAAGAGGCAAAAAATCACAACTCAAAGTCAGAAACCAGCTTGGCCATTTTATATTAAACAAAAGAGAGGGATGGAAAGAAGCAGATAGAATGTTGGAAGGCCTTGGCCTAAAACAAAGCTTCCTCTGGAGGCCTTATGACCCCAACAACTTTATATCCCTAAGAAGACAGAAATACAAGCTCTCTAGCTATGAGCATGAGAGCAGATTCCATGTTTTAAGACATGCAAATCAACCAAAGTGGAGAAGAAACACACTAGAAGAGCCTGTATCCCAAGAAGAACTAGTTGAGAGGGCTAGGAGGCATTTATTAAAAATGGCTGACTTGGAATGTCCTTCTCAGGTGCCTGCTCTACTAGATCCTCAGACAACAGCACCTGCTTCATCCTCTGCAACACAACAAGAGGCAGCACAGGCTTCAGGACAGGGACAGGGCAAGGGAAAAGACAAAGTAATGGAAGAAGCAGAGGGCCAACAGGGCCAACAGGGCCATCAACAACAACCCCAGCAAGAACAGCAACAAACTGATCAACAGGATCATGAGAAACAGAAAGCAGAAGGCCAGGCAGCCACTCAAGAAAAGACAACTAACATGGCGCCTCCTAGACAGGATTCTAGGGTAGACTCCTCCATCCTCCAAACCCCTCAAAGGGAGGATATCAGTAGAAAGAGAGAGAGGGAAACCCCCCTCACAGAAGCATCAGACAAGCGGCAAAGGCTTAACCCCTTCTCAGAGGAGGAAATACAAAGTCTGGAGACTTCTGCCAGCTCCTTGCATCAGGAGCAGGATAAAGCAGCACTAGGGGAGGTCAGCTCCTCAGCACAATAGCAGAATATAGCTACAGCCATAAAGGAGCAATTTAAAGAAGCCAAAAGGAGGAGTGAGCCAATAAAGATTCGGCTCTATAATCATTTATTGAATATGGCTCCTGCAAATCAACAAAGGCTAATGGATGCCTTTGATGTGCAAGAAGGCAAAATGACTATGAGCCATTTTGCCCCTACAGTGCAGCAACCTCAAACAGCTGCAGATTATATAAGGACTAATTTAGAAGTCCTTTCAAAAGACATCCACCCAATAGACCAAATTGAACTCCACAAGCAGACGGGTGAGATGGTCTATGCCACTCTGGCAGATAAGACCTTGATTAACTATAGGCTGCAAAATAGCTTGAATAATACTGCAGCACAGCTTGAGTTGGAGAGGGCATCCTCCCAAGCTAAAGACAACAGAATCAAGGCATTGGAGGAAATAATCATAGAGTTTGGGCATGACCCCAATGACGTTAAGGCAATACAACAAGTCCTTAAACTGGTGGATGCAGATATAGCTGCAATAAAAAAGAAAATGAAGATCCCCCCAACTCTACACCCACAAACAGATGAATTTGCCCAGTAGAGGCAAGAAAAAGACGCAGTAGCATTATTAATGACTTTATATAAAGAGCTAATAGAAACACAGGAAAAGCTGCAAGACACAGAGACTACACTAGAAGCAGCACTACAAAGGAGGGAAGCAGGGCAATCTTCCAAGCCGCCCACAGAATCAATAGACCTTGAGGAGACCCCTCAACATACCATCCCTCCAAAGCAACAGGCACCAGAAAACGTTCCAGCCACTACAGCACCAGCCACTACAGCACCAACAACAGAACAAGCTGAGAGCCTGGACATGCAGAAGCTAAGGCAAGAAATACAGGTGCTAGAGTCTCAAATGTCAGAACTCAGCCAAGCCAAGGACAGCTTAGCAAAGGTAAATGAAAAATATGATAAGTCTATGAAAAATGTGGCTAAGAGGGAGAGAGAAGTAAAAGCTCTGAAGAAAATAATTGCAGAGCTAGAAAAGGAGCTCAATTTTGAGAAAGTTACAGCAGAGCTCAAACAAGTAATTTGGACCACCATTGGAGAATCAATAACTAACCAATGGGAGTACATTGATGCCATATATGAGCAAGTGGGACTCATTGGCAGGGCAAGAAAGGAACTACACAGAGCGAGGACTTCTCTGGGCAACATGCCTGAGTTTGCCCCCAGGATGATTGAAGTACTCAATTATAGGACAAGTTCCCAGCTGGTGAAAATGGGAATTGGAAATAGGACTGAAACCATTTCTCTGATCAAAAGAGTCCTAACAATGAAGAATTTAATCCAGACCCTGGACAGAAGAATCCAGGATATGCAAGCTGATATAAACAAATTTCAAAATAGGTTCCTGGCTCTGCAGGACAAAGGGCTCCCCAGCTTGCTAGAATCAGGGAAGTTACTCTCTCATGAAAAGTATATCAAGAGGGTAAGCACTTTTGCAGCAATTCAAATTGCTGAGACACCAGGAACATCTTCAGCAGGCCCAGTAACAGGGCAAATTCTTTTTGAAAAATTGGATAATTTGTTTTTTATTAGAAATGAAGTGTCACATCTATTTGATGAGCCCCCCCATTTCTATAAATATACAGAGGCTGATGAGACCTTCGGGTCAATTTTAAAACATCAGCTGCCTCGTCTAGACACATGGCAAGATTTAATGGGGTTACTTTTGAATCAAAGCTGAGAAGTCAAATCTTTTTCTTCGGCAAAAGGTTTATATTACATATACAGGTGGGAAAAAGCCACATCAGCAGGTATGAAGACGTTGAGCCAACTCAGCACAGGTACTCGACCGCAGCAACAGCATCAGCAAGCACAGGTGGCAGAGCCAAGAAGACACAAAAAGTAACAGCTGCACAACACATCATTCTGTAGTTATGACAAAGCCGCACAACCGACTCCGCAATGCACAAAGGTCAAAAATTATCCTGACGGGAGTTAAAGGCCTTTAAGACTCATTTATATTTGTAATTACTTCTCATCTACACACCATGTACGAGTGTAAGAAGATATTTTCCTCTCAGATGACTCAATGCCTGAGATATTTTTGTATGAAACTTCTATATATTCCCCCTCGCATTTGTTAGCAGGGGTTGGACTCCAGATAGAAGAAATCTCTCGATTATCTCTTCTGTTACTCTTGTATTGTAAAATCTTTAGAACAAGCTAGTACAAAGACTGATGGGATTTCTCCAAGCATTGTCTCTCTTGATATCTTAATGATGTATGGCTTGAAGGTGCAGGATTCCTGTGTATTCCATGGCTCAATAAGTTTTCTCGATACTCTTTGTTATATATAAAGTTCGTTATATTTTCATGTGTCTTTCATGTTCTCCATGTATTCAAATCTAAATGGCCAGGAAAAAGAATAGTCCCAGGATTTAATCTTTGATTACCCTGAACTCAATCCTAGTCGTTTTATATGTTTTCCTCAGTTAAAGTATCTAAAGAGTAATTCTTCAGTGTTACCTTTGATACTGTATCTTCATAGTGTTCTGTTATTTTAGGAATTCAAGTGATTGCTCCTAAATAATAGGCCTCCTTCACGTTACTCAGCTTAGTAAGGAACCCTTGATTGCTCTTTACTGGTTGTTTTCCATCTTCACTCTCAAAATTTATGATTTGTTTCATGAAATACATACAGGCCCTGTAGTTACAGCTACACTTAAGTCAAGATCTCAAGGAAACGACAGCCAAAGACCCCATTGCCCAATGGATTAGTTTCACCTGCAGACAGACTCTAAAAACTATCAGAAGCATCCTCCCAACCAAACAACTAAAAACAAGCAAGCATTCACTTCATAACTAGCCTAAAACTTCATTTAAACAGTATCAAACCTAACAGAGAGAGCCCTCTCTGACTACAGCTGGGCTAGAAGCTGTAGTCCAAAGATTGGTTAGTGGTTACCCCGGTCGTATTCCCTAAGGAGTCATAGGGGACAACCTGGGTGTTAACACTTCTAATGCTTATATGATGCACGAATATATGAAATTGTCTTGGTTAAGTGAAATCAAGTAAGAACATCTGTTTATGCGAAGCTAACTAAGATATGTTAGTAAGATAAATAAGACACATAGCCTAGTTTGGGAGATATCACAGTTCACTACCCTAGCAGTGTGAAAGTACCTCAACCCTAGGTTAGCGCTACGTGAAAGCCAATTGTACCCCTTTGCGAAGGTACTAAAGGGTGGAACAGAGGGCTAAGAAACCTACACAAAGGAAGGTATAGTTGGAATAAAATGACATCACAACCATCTCAAGGGTGTAGAAACTTGGTTCCAACATCCCCCCATATTGCTTCAGGTGAGACTTCAGTTCGTGCTCCGTGGGCTAATGCCGAAAGGGACAATAATGTAGGGATTTGTTTGGCTAACTAACACTAAACCTGGGTTAGGCCCCCTCAAGCCAAAAAATGGTTCTGTTTCCAGGACCAGAATCTACATAAGAGATGTGTGATGTCGTATCACTGGAATGCAACTAAGAAAGAAATCGAAGGCTAGTTGGACAGAAGGATTCATGAGTTTGCGGCACAAGAAAACAGAAACCCACGACTATCAAAAGAATAGTGGTTGGACCAATACCTGTATACAGAGGTCCACTAAATATTTTTTTCCTCCTTTCCTACTGAGATATACGAGTGGATCGCGAAGCTAGAAGATAGCCAAGGAAGGTGGAAACATGATGGTCCTATTGTGTGGACCGCAAAGCTAGTGCGAAGGTTGGAAGCATCAGAGAATAATATCACCTGCACTGTCGATCATTGGCTCAATCGCATCATAGGAGGATTTGTTACTGAATTTTTGGTCAACACCTTAGTCATCTATAGCGAGGCAGAGCAATGCTTTTTCAAAGGACTGCGAGGCAAGTACATAAAATCTTTGAATACTTGGATTTAAATGATGTTGTGTGAAAAATGGGTTATGCATCTACCTTGATGTTTGGGACTATGCGAAGCGGAAAAGATTATAGGAACGAAGGAAATAAGGGTTCAGAGTATAGACCCTTGATTTTACCTCCACAAAGAGACGAAGAGGGGATAACGAAGGTCTCTCTGCGAAGTGCTATTTAGTTAATAAGACAAGGATTCCCACGAATACCACCTTTGCCCACACCACCTCCATCTTCACCACCATCACCTCCAACTTCACCCGTACCACCTCCACCTCCACCGTGGTTTAGTATGGCAAATACAGTGAAGTTGCCTTTGTTCAAGGGCTTGGGAAGTGAGGACCCGGACAAATTCAAGTTCGTTGTGAGGGCTGTATGGGAAGCTCAAGGTGTTACAGATGACCACATAAAGAAGGCAACACTGGCTAGTGCTCTGCAAGATCATGCGCTAACCTGGTATATTAAGTACTATAACGATAACCAAAATGATAGAGTAGCAGACATCTAGGCAACACTAAATAGGGAAATTAGCAGGCCTAAATTGGAAGCACAATCAATTGTGGGATTCAAAGAGATTGCGGTGCAGCTAGGTGAGATGCCTTGGGAACTAGATCTGAGACTAAAATGTACGATTTGTGAAGCCAACATGAATTTGACAAATGGACAGCATTGCGAGTGGTTTGTGGCTTCGCTACTGATGAGCCTAGGTATTGTAACAAGAATGTTGCAACTCCTAGGGATACCAGCTTTACTTATCAACCCAGGGTTCGTACAAACTTGGAGGTGACTGTACTATATACATAGGTAGAAGTGAAGGTACTGCCTGTTGTCATTGCTCATTTGGAAAGAGACCCCAAGGGTTCCAAGACAAACTTCTATAGGGTCAGAAGAAACTTGATTTTGATGGAAGGAGAGCAAACCTAGTCTAGGGGAGAGCTATTCTACTGTAGAAATGAAGAAAGCAATCATGTAATGCTAATTTCTTAAGCTGCAGCAATAAAAACATCAAAACTTAGACTAAAGGTTAAACAATGGAAACAATGTTAGGTCTGTGTCTAAGAGGAAGCACGGTCGGAGATCAAAATGGTGGAAAGGGGACGTAATGAGAAACAATGCATAAGAACCATTGGATCAGGAGGGTAGAAAGAAAATGAATAGCTGAGATTAGATCGCAGGAGGGTACGTAGGCAAATGGCTAAACATGGTCAACTAATAGGATGGACGGCTAAGACTATATCATGGAATCAATTGGCAGATGGATGGTGGAGATCGTGGGAAAAACAAACTTGCAAAAATGGTACCGGGTGAAGCGACAACCATCAGATCAAGAGATAGATCGATGACGGAGACAGAAGTGGGAAAAAAGAAAACGTGTGAAAATGGGAGAGTGGGTTTAGAGGGTGGTAAGCAGAATATCACGTGCCCTCAAAGCTGTAAGCAATGTTGTAGAATTTCACGCGATTAGCCTCCCTGACTGACACGTGGCATGGGGAAACCACTCATATCATGTGCCCTCTGCCGGATAATAGTCAGATAGGAGATCCACGCAATATTGCACGAAGGCCATCAGATCTGGCAAGGAAAATCTATGATGGGGAATGGACAGAGCAAGTTGGTGATCGGGTGTGCAATAGCCGTCAGATTAGCTGAGGCAGATCGACGGCAGGGATTTAAAGGGTGAAAAGTCAAACACAAAAAGGAATTTGAGTGGTGATTGGTCAGTTTTGCTATGTAAAGTGATTTACCAGAAAAAATCGTTTAAACATGAATTTAACAGCTTCTGCTCAGGCGTTTTGTGCTGAAGGGGAATGACATGGGAATTTGAGTGAGGTCTAAATGATAGAAAGAGAGAAAATCGAGTTGATGACTATTAAAGGGGTGTTGGCTTGTATTTTACCTATTATTACTCGATTACTTAACTTATCTGTGTAGGACTAGTGATAATTAACAGTATATCCAACAATCATATAAGTGCACGCGATAAGCAAAATAGCATAAATGAATAGAATGCAATACACACAAGCAGATCCACAGAATTTGGAATCAACTTCTCTTTATTATTCTTCGTTCAAGGTTACAGACTCAACACCGACCTGTGCACTTAGCTGCAGGGGATCGTGCACTTAGCTGTAGACTCTACTAGGTCTCTGTGCACTCAATTTCAGAGCCTCTTCCTACTACTACGACCCAATACACTTAGACTCTTACTCTATCCTCTATCTCTTTCTTCACTCCTTTTCCTTAATTAATTAGCTAGTTTTTACAAATTAGAGCCTCTCTCTATTTATACAATTCCATGGTCCACAGACCATGGGTAAGCTGACATAACATTACATTACATTACAAAACTTAGGGTGGATAGCCCTATGACTCAACCTATACTTCACGCTCCGTGCCCACAATTCACAGAGTCTTACAATACATTTGACCAAAACCTAGGCTTTGAGCCCCGAAAGATGTTCTGGGGGGATTCGATGCCCAACAGGCCCCCAGCAAGCCTCGGAAACAGAACCATTTGTTGGCTTGTATGGGCCTAACCCAGGTTCAAAGGTGATTTAGCAAACAAATCCCGGTACTACTGGCCCTTTCTGCAATAGTCTATGGAGCGTGGACTGAGGTCTCACCTGAAGTAGTATGGGTGGGTGCTAGAACCAGGTTTCCACACCCTAGGGATGTCTGATGAGCTTCTGGTGGTTCGCGGTTTGACCTTGTACGCATCTTGCTACACACATCTATTAGTCCCTCGCAACTTGTGATGTTGCCTTCACACAGCCCTACTCGGGGTGTGATCCGTATTATACCCAAGTTCCTTACTATTTAACTTGTTATTACTCGATTACTTAACTTATCTATGTAGGACTAGTGATAATTAACAATATATCTAGCAATCATAGAAGTGTGCGCGATGAGGAAAAAATTATAAATGAATAGAATGCAATACACACAAGAAGATGCACAGAATTTGGAATCAACTTCTCTTTATTATTCTTCGTTCAAGGTTACAGACTCGACACCTCCTTGCGCACTCAGCTGCAGGGGTGTGCGCACTCAGCTGCAGACTCTGCTAGGCCTCTGTGCACTCAGCTCCAGAGCCTCTTCCTATTACTATGACCCAATACACTTAGACTCTTACTCTATCCTCTATCTCTTTCTTCACTCGTTTTCTTTAATTAATTAGCTATTTTTTATAAATTAGAGCCTCGCTCTATTTATACAATTCCATGGTCTGCGGACCATGGGTAGGCTGACATAACATTACATTACATTACAAAACATAGGGCGGACAACCCTATGACTCAACCTATGCTTCATGCTCTGTGCTCGCATTTCACAGAGTCTTACAATACATTTGACCAAAACCTGGGCTTTGAGCCCCAAAACATGCTGTGGGGGTATTTGATTCCCAACAGGCCCCCATCAAGCCCTGATAATGGAACCATTTGTTGGCTTGTATGGGCCTGACCCAGGTTCAGAGGTGATTTAGCCAAACAAATCCTGGTACTACTGGCCCTTTTGGCAACAATCTGTGGAGCGTGGACTGAGGTCTCACCTAAAGTAGTATGGGTGGGTGCTAGAACCAGGTTTCCGCACCCTCGGGATGTCTGATGAGCTTCTGGTGGTCCACGATTTGACCCTACACGCATGTCTCTACACGCATCTATTAGTCCCTTGTAACCTGTGATGCTGCCTTTGCACACCCCTACTCGGGGAGTGATCTGTATTATACCCAAGTTCCTTACTATTTAACATGTTATTACTCAATTACTTAACTTATCTGTGTAAGACTATTGATAATTAACACTATATCTAGCAATCATATAAGTGCACATGGTAAGCAAAACAATATAAATGAATAGAATGAAATACACACAAGCAGATGCACAAAATTTGGATTCAGTTTCTCTTTATTATTCTTCGTTCAAGGTTATAGACTCGACACCACCCTGTGCACTCAACTGCAGGGGTCCGTGCACTCAGCTACAGAGCCTCTTCCTACTACTACGACCCAATACACTTAGACTCTTACTCTATCCTCTATCTCTTTCTTCACTCCTTTTCCTTAATTAATTAGCTATTTTCTACAACTTAGAGCCTCGCTCTATTTACACAATTCCATGGTCCACGGACCATAGGTAGTCTGACATAACATTACATTACATTACAAAACTTAGGGCAGACAACCCTATGAATCAACCTATACTGCAGGCTCCATGGTACAATTCGTGGAGTTTTATAATACATTTGACCAAAACCTAGGCTTTGAGCCCCAAAACATGCTGTGGGGGGATCTGATGCCCAATAGGCCCCCAACATAAACATCGTGACTCACCCTTGAGTCACTTTGTTGGTGCAGCGATCTTGGAGTGAAGTCCCTCCAACTGGTCCTGTACTACTCGGAGGTCTGTAGTGCACTGTTCTGCAGTTTGCTGGACCTGCTACATTCACTCTTCCAATGCTTCTTTATGAGGATCAAATCCCTGCCTTAGCATGTAGAGCCCCTGCATCTGTGCAACCTTGCCCTCAATATCTGTCGTAATGGTGAAGGCCTCGTCAATCCATGGTTGGACACGCACTTTGATAAGTGCCTCTTTCTATCTTGCGGCATCCATCTGCTCTTTCAGTGCCCTTGCTTGCTTCATCTTTGCTAACCATTGAGTAAGGATGACTATCTGCATAGTTGCCCTTACATTTTCATACTGCTCCTGAAGCTTGCGTGCCTCTATTTCTAGGTGCTATATGTTGGGGTCCTCTTGCAAGGATGTGAGGACTCCAAAGGCTTGGTCCAATATACCAGTATAGTCCTCCACTGCCCATCCAATTGCTTCCAACCCTATTTGGATAGCGCTAGTGCACTACTCTCTAACTTTTAGGGGAGTGGAAGGCTGCGCCTTTAGCCACAGCTTGGCAATTTGGAGATTCAGCTCCAGCTGCACTCAAATTGTTTCGTCATGCATGTTTTAGACTCCACTTGCCAAATAATGGATTTGCATTTCTGTTGGTAGGTTTGCAGTGATGGATAACTCTAGGACTTGCCGACACGCTTCATCCACTGTTTGTACTAACTGTTGGTTTTGTGACACCAGTTCAACATGCTACAGGCTGAGATGTTTGATGTTGATGTTTTGCTCACTCATCACTTGAATTGCATGGCCCTGCCTGGTGTGGAGCTCTATTGTTATTCCATCCTGCAGTTGGTATAGTGTCTCTCATGGAAGGGTAGCCAAATTAAGGCCAAGTCCCTTGATCTTGCCAACCATGGCTCTCTCGATCTCATTCTTTGTTGTTAACATCCCTTCCAGTAGCACTATGGTATTATTCATTCTTACGCGTAGCATCTACTCTGCTGCTGATGTGCCTGCTACAACGTAGGTGGCTATGGTTCCTTCCTATGGGGGCCGCACCTATAGTTCCTGCAGTTGCATCGTCAGGGCCCCCAACATAGTTTGTTTCTTTGACATGGCTTCTAGGAGCACTTCCTTGGTGACCTCACAAACTATGTCGCCGATGTCGTAAAGGTTGCCTTTTGTTAACGTGATCAGATCAATGGCCAATTTGAAGGGCTTGACCTTTTTCCATGGACCTGATCTCTCTGTGACGTGCAGCCTTTTGAGTTGGGTGGAAGTTCTGCCCAAGTCTGCACCGTCTTCTACAAGGTCTGTGTCCTCTGCCTCATGTCCTGTAGACACTTCCTGGCCCTCCTCTGCTTGTGTTGTTGTGGCCCCTATGCTGTTACTGCTACTTCGGCGGCCTTTGCTTGCTCCGTGGCTGCCTTTGCTGCCTCGCAGACTGCCCTTACCTCTGCTACCACTTTTTCATTACACCTCTTCTTGGCCAGTTGTGTGATGCATAGCTTGGCCTCATCCTTTCTTTTATTTGTTGTGGTCCTATCCAACTCTGCTAAATCCAGGGCATGCCACTCGGGAGGCCATGATTCTAACACTGTAAAAATTGCATCATCAATGGTGATGAAGGGGAGCTTGGTCCACTACTGCACCAGATCCTTTCATGCCTTGATGTAAATATTATGCATGTCTGCCTTGAAGTCTGCAAAGCTTTGCAGACTATTGTGCACTGTGGGGGATAAGTGCGGCCACCTATTAATCCACATCCGGACGCTCACCTCCATGAGCACCCAAAAGATCTTTGTCTTGCAAATTTGCTTCGGGTCCTTGGTAGCCCAGAGTGACATGTACTTTGTGGCCTCTCGTAAGTCCTGGTCAATGCTCAGGAAGTGACTGTCCTCTAACATTTCTCCCACTACCAGCAAAATGGATAAAAGCAACCACACGTAGTGGAAGGTCTTAGCCTGCTCCTCAACTTCCTTAAAGTTGATCAAAAATTCCTCACAGAGGAACTCGGCCTAGTTGAACTGAACCCCCTCTACACATTGTTTGGCCAATGCAACTACCAGTGCTGGTACTCCATTGCCATGGCATTTTTGCATTACCTTCCTGGCTAGGAGTTAGGTAGCTACGCGCATGCCTTTATCCTTCATACTGGTGATGGCGTAACCCATCTTTTTCTTCTTGAGCTTATATTTCTTCTTCATGGGTTCCATGAGAGCCAAATCGCAACTTTTTCCTACTATCACCGTGGGGTCCTTTCCTTTACAAGGAAGCCAAGAAATTTTGTGGATGAGATCCATCGTGATGGGAATAGGCTCCTCCAACCATAAGTATCCATCATGCACCAGGCAAAGCAGCTGCTTGATGACAAAAATAGTGATGGGTGCGTGGTGAAATTGTGGTATCCACAACAAATGAAGCAATCTAGCCTTCTCCACACCGCACATCCATTTTCGTGGCTCTAATGTTGTGACTGGCCTCTCCGTGCTTTGCTTCATGAGGCTCTCCATTTCTAAGTGTGGTAACTTCTCGCTATCCACGAGGTCCCAATCTTCGAACTTCATTATGGGCACACGGCCTAAGTGCGAGCCCTCAATCACAATTCCATCAGGGAGGAGTGGGTTCTGGAGTGTGCTCTTTGTGGCATCCAAATCCTTTGATATCTTGGTTTTCCCTTTTCACAGAGGGACATACTGGGCAATTTCACTGCAGAGCGCACCGGTTGGATGTCCTCTTCCATGTCCTTTGCTTCCTCTACCTCATTAATGAGAGTCTACAGGTCCTTGTCCTCATCATCTGTCTCAATGGTGACAACATTACCCTTTTCTTCCATTGAGAGCTTACCGCACTACAGATTCCTCCGAGACATGCAGACTGGTCCCACTGCCTACTTATCATTTTTCAGTCTCAGTTTCCGAGGTGATTTTGGGATTTCTTGCGCAACCTCAATACCTTAGGGAACCTCGTGTACTGTGGGGTTCTGCGTGGCCTCATTGGCACTTCCTTCTGCAAAGCCCAAACCTCTCCTGGTAGCTACCATATTGTTTGAACTATCTGTGGTCATTCATGAACTTTGGGGCTCGAATATCGCTCAACGCTCAACACTCTATGCTCTAATCAACTGCTCAAATCTCAAGTGAACAAGTGTTGTCTTATGGCTAGCCCTTAGAGTTTTATAACACCTTTTGAATTCAAATTCAACCATTCCCCCCAATTCTGAGCCATCAAAGCTTTCTTGGTGTTGGCTTGGATGGGCTTAACCTAGGTTTAGAGGTGGTTTATCGAGGAAAATCTTGGTACTACTGGCCCTTTTGGCAACAGTCCGTGGAGCGCAGACTGAGGTCTCACCCAATGTAGTATGGGAGGGTGCTAGAAGTAGGTTTCCGCACCCTGGGGATGTCTGATGAGATTCTGGAGATCCGCAGTTTGACCATGAGTGCACATCGCTATGCGCACTTGTTATTCCTTCGCAACTTGTGATGTTGCTTCCGTGCAATGCTACTCGGGGAGCAAACCGTATTATACCCAAGTTCCTTGCTATTTAATCTGTCATTACCCGATTCTTTACTTATTTGTGTAAGACTAGTGATTATTACATCATATCCAACAATCATATCAGTGCGCGCGATAAATAAAACAATATAAATGTAAAGAAGTAAATGCACAAGTAGATACATAGAAATAGGAATCAACTTCTCTTTATTATTTTTCGATCAAGATTATAGACTCGACACTGTCCTGCGCACTTAGCTACAGGGGTCTGCGCACTCAGCTACAGAGTTTACTAGGCCTTTGTGCACTCAGTTGCAGAGCCTCTTCCTACTACTACAACCCAATACACTTAGACTCTTACTCTATGCTCAAAACATGCGTATTCTTCTCTCTAATTCACAATCTTTACAATGTAGAGCCTTGCTCTATTTATAGAGTCCCATGGTTCACAGATCGTGGGTAGGCCAACATGACTTTATGTTACATTACAATACTTTAGGGTGGACAACCCTATGAATTAACATATACTTCGTGCTCTGTGCCCGCAATTCATGGAGTCTTTCAATACATTTGACCAAAACTTGAGCTTTGAGCCCAAAAACATGTTGTGGGGGGATTCCATGCCCAACAAGCCCCCAACACAATCATCGTGATTCGTCCCGAGTCACTCTGTTTGTGTGGTGATCTTGGCGTGGAGCCCCTCCAACTGGTCCCGTACTTATTAGAGGTCCACGGTACACTGTTCTGTAGTTTGTTGGACCTTCTTCAAGCGCTCTTGCGATGCTTCTTTATGAGGATCAACTGCCTGCCTTAGTGCAGGGAGGCCTTGTATCTATGCAAGCTTGCCCTCAATATATGTCGTAATGGTGAAGGCCTCATCAATCCATGGCTAGATGCATGCTTTGAGAAGTTCCTCTTTCTGTCTTAAGGTATCCACTTGCTCTTTCAGTGCCCTTGCTTGCTACATCTTTTCCATCTGTTGGGTGAGGATGACTATCTATGCAGTTCGCCTTACATTATCATACTTCTCGTGAAGCTCGCATGCCTCTATTTCTAAGTGTTGTATGTTGGGTTCCTCCTGCAAGGTTCTGAGGACACCAAAGGCTTGGTCCAACATACTGGTACAATCCTGCATTGCACGTCCAATTTCTTGCAATCCTTTTTGAATAGCACTAATGCGCTGCTCTCTAACTTCCAGAGGAGTGGAAGGCTACGCCTTCAGCCGTAGCTCGGAATTCTAGAGATTTAGCTCTAGTTGCACATGTTTTGTTTCTTCGCATGCGTTTTGGAATCCACTTGCTAGACAGTGGATCGACATCTCTGTTGGTAGGTCTATGGCAATGGATAACTTTGGGACTCGTCAGCATACTTCATCAACTGTCTGCACGATTTGCTAGTTCTATGACACCAATTCACCACACTATAGGCTGAGTTGTTCAATGTTGATCTTTTTCTAACTTATCACTTGAATCATGTGGCCCTCCATGACATGGAGCTTTGCTTTTATGCCATCATGCAGTTGGTACAATGTGTCTCACAAAAGGGCAACCAAATTAATGCCAAGTCCCTTGATCCTACCCATTGCCGCTCTGTCGTCCTCTTTCTCTGTTGTTAGCACTCCTTCCGGTAGCACTATGGTGTTGGCCATCTTTCCACGTAGCATATACTCCACTGTTGATGTGCCTATTGCACCATAGGTGGCTATGGTTCCTTCTTGTGGGGGCCACACCTATAGTTCTTGCAACTACGCCCTTAGGGCCCCTAACACAATCTGCTACTCCGACATGGCTTCCTAGAGCACTTCCTTGGTGACCTCGCAAACCATGTCGTTGATGTCGTAGAGATCGCCTTTTATTAATGTGATCGGGTTGATGGCCAATTTGGAGGCCTTGACCTTTTTCCGTGGACCCGATCTCTCTATGACGTGCAACCTTTTTAGTTGGGTGGAAGTTGTGCTCGAGTCTGCACCTTCTTCTATGAGGTCTTGTCCTCTACTTCCTATCCTGTAGACAAGTCCTAGCCCTCCTCGTCCTGCATTGTGGTGGTCCTTGTTGCCTGCACTTCTACTGCTACTTCGGTGGCCTTTGCCTGCTCTGCGGCTTCCCTTGTTGCCTTGCAGGAAACCCTTACCTCCGTGGCCGCTTTTTCATTGTGCCTCTTCTCGGCCAACTTCATGACGTGCAACTTGGTCTCATCCTTTTGTTTATGTACTGTTTTCCTATCCAGCTCTACAAGATTGGGGTGCACAACTTGGGGGGCCATGATTCTAACACTGAAAATATTGCATCATCAATGGCGATGAAGGGAATCTTGGTCCATTGCTACATCGGATCCTTATGCACCTTGATGTAAACATTGTGCATGTTTGCCTTGAAGTCTGTAAAGCTCCGCAAACTATTGTGCACTGTGGGGGATAGGTGTGGCCATCTATTGATCCACATCCAAATTATCACCTCCATGAGCACCCAAAAGATCTTTGCCTAGTGAATCTACTTTGTGTCGTTGGTGGCCCAGAGCGACGCATACTTTGCGGCCTCTAGTAAGCCCTATTCAATGCTAGGGAACTGACTGTCCTCGGTGTTATAGACATATTTGCGCACTACAAACCCAATCACATATGTCCATAAACTAAGGGCTTCTAAACCCCTACAAGTGTTGTTTGATACCCTAAGGGATCAAGGTCAACTAATTACATCATTTCCCAGAAGTTCTCCCTGAGAAAATGCTCAGAACTGGTCAAAACTAGACCATACAGACTGCTCCATGCTAAGGGTGCGATGCATCTCACCTACTACACACAAAGGGTGCGATGCATACTAAAAAACCCTTCTAGAGGGTGCGATGAGTGAGAGCAGACAAATGACAGAGGCAGTTTGGTAGATGGAAACCCAAAGAATCTTCTAGAAACTGCTCATATGACACTTGCCTCTCTGAATTCGCCCAGGGATGAGTAAGAGATCAAGAAATCTCCAAGTGGAACAAAGAACTATTAGTGAAATGACACTAATCAAAATCCCAGAAGCTGACTCACCCCCTGAAAATATCTATATATGGATCCCTCATCCTAGAGATCCAGAGGCAGGAATTTTGTGTTTTGTAAGGAAGTGTTGTTGGTTTCTCTGTGAAACATTGTATTGTTGGGTGATCTAGCTTTTCATGAGGTGAAGAGGGCTTTCATGCTAGAAGGATGGCATTGGATCAGACAACTGGGTTGTAATCCTCTCTTCTACTACTTCTATCAATAAAGCTATTTGATTTTTCCTCCATATACTTGTATATTTATGAATCTTGTATTTGTGTATGCATTTGTATGGTTATTGTACATCTGATTCTACATTGTTTATGGTTATCGATCTCTATGCTTTGATGATATTTTGCTGCTTTGACTCTACATGTGTTCTTTGAAGTGGGACAAGTGAGAAAGGAGTGGTGAAAGCTCTATCAAAGGAGAGAGGAAAGAAGCAAGGAGCCAAGTGAAAGACCGAGGTTGGTGCTCTCTGCTTCTCTCTCATCTATCTCTCATAACGGAAAACACAAGTTACTTTGAATTGTTTGTTTCTAACATAGTTACCCATCTTAGTGGGACTAGCAGCTCTGAATATACACTAGTTTTCCCAGAAACAAAATGGCGACTCCACTGGGGATGTTCGAATAGTTTGTTTGTTTGTTACTATTGTTTTCTTTATAAACTACAGACGGAGCCTGAAGTTAAGCCAGCTAGCCTTCGAATTGCTTTTGCTATGCAACTGCAAAGTAGATCAACCCTGCTTCAGTCAATCTTTGGGTTGGTTTATGAACTGAACATCTGACTTGCAAACGTCCTAAGTGCCCTGGTGGTAGCTCAATAACCTCTTTAGATCATCCCCTATACTTTGTGTTTACTATCTATCATAAGCGCAACCTAAATCCCTGAACTTAGCTGCAAACTGTAAGTGAAAACCAAGCTTAGTCTCATCCCTGGACCATTGCATTGTCTGTCATTGGCAGTTTGGATGCATTGCACCTCCCGTGTGTTGTAGGTGAGATGCATCTCTGTTTCCCTTAAGGACAGGTGCAATGATTTAATGAGACTGTTTCTGCCTCCGGATTTTGGTTTTTTCTTCATTGTTTTCAGCTCTATTTAGTAGTTTTGCTATCTATGATCAGTATATCACTATTGAAACTCTCTTCCTTTACATTATTCAACCTCCATTGATAAGGAATTGTGAATGTTTTTAATGTATTTTTCATCATTTACAGTCTTCCTTTGCAAATAATAGCTTAATCGAACTGTCGTATTTTGATTTGAAAGTGTCGCAACTGTCGTTTTCAGTCAAGAAAAAGAGTGTCGTAAAGTATCCCTCTTTTAGATAGTCGATTACACTTTTGCTATTGTATCTGATTTGAATTATCAATTATTTGAAGTGTCGAAAGCAGTTTCCCTTCGAAATTGAAAGTGTCGTCTTAGTCTTCCTTTCGTTTTTTGAAAAGAAATTGCTGAAGTGTTGCTTTGAAGAAAAGTAGTTCAGATTTGTACTTAGTTTTATTTTTGTCATTCTCACATTAAGGAAACTGAAAAAACAAATACATGCATGTGAATTTGCATTTCGATTGCATGCGGAAATTGATTTAGGAAAAGTGCATTTAGCATGTGCTCTTTGCTCTATGTTGAAAGAATTTTACTCTTCTTTCCTTAGTAGCTAGGATTTTCATTTCTAAAAGAAAATAAATGACTGTTTATCATATTAGATTGCATATTTAGGAATTGTACATCTACATCATGCGGTGAACCTTGGAAAGCAAAATTCTTAAGAAAGATCAACTATAAAATAAACCTCAATGAACATAAAAATGCTTTAGAACATAACGCACAACATCTAGAAGTATAGGCTAGATATGTATTCCAGTGTCGTAAAGCGTGGTAAATATCGTTTTCATCGTAGGTTGGGTGATTCCTCCTCTTTGATACAAGTGCTAGTATGGACTTGTGCTCCCACGTATCGTTGAGTATATATTGGGAGACCACAATAGGCTGATATCCTTTATCCTTAGGAAACCGTGTCTGCTGCCCTATCAATCGCAATGCATTGAATACAACATTCAGGAAGATTGATTGCCATACGTAAAGTCCTCGGTAATTTCTCTATAATTTACCACTGAGGTGTATATTGCAATTCTACGATTGGTTTGGTAATCCCTCTGTCTAGATTTCTAGAGTAGTCACTTTCGTTCCTTTTCGCACTCCTTAAAAGAAAAGGTCCATCTGAGCACTTGTCACTTCAGGCTCATTAAAAACCAAAGGTGACTAGAGTCACCTTTAGTTTTTTCTCGACTCTTAAAAATTGAAAAAGCGAGTTGTGTCAAAGCGTCATAAAATTCATTTAAATTGGAGTAACATTTTCCCCTTTTAATTTTGAGTTGATCAAGTAATCCGCAATAGTGGAAGAAAGTCAATCAAACCCCGTTGTTCACAGAGACTAATGAGTCAACCATCTTTGAATCTAGAAACAAAACCATTCTGGTCCAAGCGATCTCGTTTAACTGGGTCAAATTCTCCTGGTTTATTTCAAACTTGTGTTTCAACATCATCAGAGACTCCAGTTACTCCAATTATTTCTGGTATCCCTTCCTCTACAGAAGAAGTTCTACAGTTACAAGAGGACATTAGAACTGATCCTAGTGTAATAGTAAACACTTCTATTCCTGAAACAACTCCATCTAGAGCTGATTCGGAAGGTGTCACCCCTCCAACATCTGTCACTGCAGAGTTTATACCTTCTTCAACACCAGAAATATTTTACGGACTTGATGGTTTGCCTCTTCCACTTGGACTGATTGCTACAAAAGAGATTGTGGAGGATCTTCCATCTAGTACCCCATTAAATTTTGGAACAGGGATCCACCTATATCCTTCTACCATAGAAGTTAGTTCTTTGGATCACCCTTCATCGCAAGTTCCTGTAGAATCGCCAAGAAATATTTTGGATAGACTCGATATGCCTGAACAACCATCAACATCTAGGACTGTGTCATATGATACAGCAGCAGCAGAGCCTCCTGCCACTACTCTAACAATGTTTGCTAGTATACCATCTGTCCCAACTAGTTCTCAACCGCTAGGTGGAGTCCACCTAGGGACTGTTTCAACAACATGGTCTGTTCCTATTTGTTCGTCTGGTATCTTATTTGGAATTTCTTACGTTGAGACTCAGCAAATTGATCCTTCACATCAGTATCAATTTGGGTAGTCCAGTCTCCAAAGACCAATTTATCCTTTGAACACTGGATTGCCACCATATGGGGGCAGTATGCCTTTTCATTGTTCCCTCTCGGAGAACAACCATATGAGAGCTCACAACAAATTCGGGTCAAACCGGAATTGCATCAAGTGGTTGGGTACAAATAATGCCTCAACAACCAAGGGTTGTATATTTAATGCAACCAAGTCAACCTGTGTCAAACATTCCCACTACACCTGCTATTGTGACTGTGTCGCAAGTACAAGCATTGCCTGTTGTATGTCAACCTCAAGTTTCTTAGGTCATAATACAACAGCCTCTTGTCTCCGCGGCTCAATCACAACCTCAGATTAGTGACTCCTTAATTGGAGTGACCCAGGCTCAAACAGGTATTATCACCCCTCATCTTGGTCAAACATCTAGTATTGGACAATAGTAAATGGTCCAACAACCATGGTTGGTACAATATCAACAACCACAATTCCAGCAAGCTTACTAAGGACCTGAGCAACAAAGCTTTGTAGGTAATGGGAAACCATATTTTCAGAATGGTTATCAACAACCATACTATAATAGTTATGCCCATCAACCTTATTAAAGTTATCAGCATCAAATACATTATTCTGGTATGCAAAGACCCACTGCTCAGGCGATCCCATCTTATCCTAGGTATGCTTCACCAAACCTGAATCAACAATTTCCCTTTGTAGCAACTCTAGAATTACCAGATTTGAACCAGTTAACGAATGATCCAATTGCTTATGCCCCATGGTGGCCAGTGATTCGTAATAAACTTCCCTTAGATATTCCTAAATTCAATGGAAATCTGGGTGAAGATCCATCGAATCATGTAATGACTTTTCAATTGTGGTGCTCACCTAACACCCTAAATGATGATTCGATTAGGCTTCGCCTTTTTCAGTGAACACTAACTGGACCAGTAGCAAAATGGCACATTGAATTGCCTAAAGCTTCGTTTGATAACTTCAACACCCATGCCACTACTTTTTTAACCCACTCTTAGTTACCCATAAGGTATGAAATGGGAATAGAACTCCTTACCAACTTTAAACAGACAACAACCACTCACATATCTGATCATATTCATGAGTGGCGACGTCGTCATCAAATGGTAAAGACATATGTTCCTGATCATCTTTTAGCTAAGTGGTTTATTAAGTCATTATTACCTTCAATTACTGAAGATGTGGCGAAGGGAGGGGTTTTCACTGAAGTGCAAGTCATTGTTCGTGATCAATATTTAGACTTGATCTATACACAGTCTGGCATGCTCTATGACAAAATTCTTGATGCTCCTAAACCAGAATTTTCCATTCCTCCCCCTCCTAAATCAAATAGGGACTCTCATGCTGGTGATGGCGTGATTGGTACCTCAAGTACACAAACCGAAAAGGCTCCATCTGGTAAAGCCCTTGTAGTTTTGTTACACATTAATTTATCACCGCTTTCACTCTCGGTCTTATAGCTGTGTCATTTGTCCAAAAAATGCTACCAATTGACCCACTTTTCCTAAAGTATCTGCCTCATCGGGGTTATAGGCTTAATAAACACGCTGAAAGGATCTGATGAACAGTCCATTTGTACACCTGATTCCCGCGATGGTCCGATTTTAAGAACCAGTGTGGGGCTATGTGGTCTCTTCGGTGATGATCTGACTATCTACATTGATCACTTGTGATGTCAGCGCTGAAGCTCAGTTGTGTGCCCGGGATGATCCAGATTGGGCGAATTGTTCCAACAGTCAGCCTTCCAGATAACTCCAAACCTGGTTGTTGCCCTTGTTTATGTCACCCTTCCTTCCCTGGTGTGGCAGTTCCATCAATTGTGCTACCTTCCTTGGTAATAAGCTCTCCTTTCCCCCATTCATGGAGACTCCTTCTCCTATTTAAACTCCCACCATTACTATGCATTGCTAGTTCCAGAGTTTTTGATATTAGGCTAGTTGATCAGTGTTGTTAGTGTTTGTGAGTTTGCTAGATAGCTGGTGTGAGAGTGATAAGTGTGGGATTGTTTATAGCTTGTGGAAGGTTGTGAAGTTCCCTTGATCTTGTGTAAAAATTATGATTGAGAGAGCTCTTGTATGTTGGGAGATCCATCTTCAAAGAGTGAATGCCTAAAGAACATGCTGGCTGGACTCTTTCTGAGAAGGCTTGTGACATCAAGAATTTGGTTGTAAGCTGACTCTTATTTCATTATTAATGCAATCAATGATGTTTTCCTATGTCTTGTATGTAATGTTCTTGATAGCTCATGGCTTCTTGACTTTGTGAGTAAATAGTTCATTGTTGTATCCAGTTACGTGCTTTGTTGTATTTCCTTTGCTTTGTTTCAGGTTGATCACTTATTGAGAAGAAGGAAGCGAAAGCTGGAGCAGTGCAATGGAACTCCATCAACCATCGGTTGAGGTAGGCCTCCAGTTTTAACTATTTAAGGAAAGCTATTGTTGATATGTCCTTGTTTGTGACTAGACCCACTCTAGGGCTAGAGGGGTTGCCTCTGTCCATAGAGGGAACACTTTCCTGCATCACAAATTGGCGACTCTACTGGGGAGGAGCTTTGGCCTTTGTTTTTATTGTTTGCTCTTGCCTTGATTTTTTTTATTTGGTCTCTTTTCAAGTTTTGGGGATTAGTTATCAGTCCTCTGAGTTTCTTGGGTTGATCTAGGAAATACTCCTATTTGATTGAAGAATTGGTTGTTTTTTATTTGGGAGTTGGTTCGCCTGTCACTGTTTTGAACATCATCGCGGATTTAATTTAATAGTCGCGCTGTCATCGCGATCACCCTTTTATAATATTCTGCTCAACGCGTAATTATGCCTAACAGCCGCAATGGTTTTGGAAATCGGACCATCGCAGGAAAGTCGTGTACTTCCGCGCTGACATCGCTTTGTTACTGCCGCTAGTGCTTCATCAACACTTGTTTCTTGTGTATTATTCGTGCTGATTGCTGTAGAATTGATTTTCTCAATTCTCCCTCCTAAGTCCATCAATCCTACTGGTCCTTTGCTTTTCTCGCTTGCTTAATGAATTGTTTTTCACTGTCCATGGTTAAGGCAATTTCTTGTGAGCTTTGTTGAATGAATCTTGTCCTTTTGCTTATGTGACCTAGATCACTATTTCAAGTTCCTTGAAATCTGTTGGCTTGGTTGCTTGTTTGCTCAAGGTTCGTTTGTGGTTTTTTGTTGATTTGATTGAGCCTTCCCCTTAGCTTGTTTTTGGTTGATTGTTTAGTAAATGTTATTGAACCAATCTTTGGCATTGATTTGATTTCTTTTCACTACCAAACATAGATTACAGTTGTTTGGATCAACCAACCTTTTCCACACTTGCTTCTTGCTTATTTGTTTCTTCTAGATTTAAAGACATCAAAATTAAAAAGGTTGCATTCATTTAGTACGAAAGTGAAAGTGAATTTGCATTTCAAATTTGCATATTGGAAAGCGAATGATAAAGATCTCTCATTAGTAGTATCCATGCACTTTAGGAATTGGTGTCTATATGCATTGAGTGATTTCCTTTCCTGTCTTCGTTTTCTTGGTTTGGAAATTATCTCTCTACCCTCCCGTAGGTAGGTCTTCATTGAAGAAAAGGATTTTTTGTGCATTTTAGCTGCATTCTAGGATTTATTATATACACACGGTAAGGCCTGAAAATGAAAACATAATCCAAGATCAACTATAAAATGAACTGAATGAATCTAACAATGCATTGGAACATAATGCACACTATTTAGAGGTATAGGCTACAGACGTGGTCTGGCGTCGTTAAACCTATTCACTTTTGTTTTCACTCAAGGTTGGGTGATTCCTCCTTTTGTGACTCAATAGTGGTCTAGTACGGAATTGTGCTCCCATGTACTATCAAGTATATGGGGAGACCCCACTAGGTTTATCATCCTTTATCCATAGGAAGCTGTGTCTGCTACCTTACAAACCATAATGCACTGAACACACCATTCGGGAAGATTGACTACCGTACGGAAAGTCCTTGGTTTTCATACAATTGCCAAGGTGTATATGCAGTTTTATGGATTATCTGGTAAACCTTTTGCCTAGTTTTCTAGAGTAGTCACTTTCACTCCTTTTCAGACTCCTTAAAAGAAAAGGTTCATCTGAGCACTTGTCACTTCAGGATCATTAAATATTCGAAGGCAACTAGAGTCATATTTTTTCCCTTTTCTCGACTCTTTAAAGATGAAAAGGTCCATTTTTGTTCCCGTGTCATAAAATTTATTGCCCACGAAATATTCCTAGTAAAAGTTCGAGTTCTTGGTTGTAAGAAGAGTGTTTTTCAGGCTCGTTCTCAATGGAAACATTCCCCGAGTCTACCAGCCAAGATTTTCCCTTAGATGGAAATCCTGGTCCATTTCCTTCATTTGGAAATTCCAGTGCTCCGTATATGGCAACGCTGTCCTTGCCTGGGTTGACCATCAGTTTTCCCGTATGGTTGTTTTCAACCATGATGGCCTTGAGCTCCATGACTCCTGTTCCACCATCTCCTTCGTCCGAACCACAACACGTTGCTTCCAAGGTCGAGCCTATGCCTTCTCTTCCTGTTTCTTCCTCCTCCTCTCCTCCTTCGCCTAGTGAAAGCTCCATATCTAGTAACCAGGAGACTAAGAAGAAGGAGAAGAAGATGAAGAAGAAGAAGAAGTCTGATAAACGTAAGGCCACCTATGCAATCGCTGCTCCAAGTACATCTTAGATCGGGACACCTTCTGCTCCTCTGTGGAAGGTTAAGTTTCCTTTTAAATTGTGCAAGGGTGACCATCTTCTTCATGATTGTCCTGGAATTCCTAGGCTCTTATAAGTATGGTATCGCAATGCAGCTCATCCCTCATCATCCTCTAACGCTCATGACAATTCTATCCTATCAATTGGAAACAGTAAGAAGGAAGGCAAGATTCGATTTCCCTGTAGACTGTGTAAAGGCAACCATCCCCTTCACCTTTATCCACTCATGGATGAAGCTTCCGCTGTTTTGGAAAGTCTTATAGCTTCTTCACCCCAACTACCCATTGGTTATCATAGGCTCTCTTCAGACCCTCTCCCTGTTGACAAAGAGCTTGACTTAGATTCTTCTCTTTTCCGTCCCCCTCTTTCCAAACCTGGCTATGCTAAGTCTGTTCCAAACCAACCATTGGTCGGAGAGAGTGTCAACTTGGGTTCACTACCTGTTGATCACTCTATTTTGGAAGAGCATCATGCTCATGTTATTCTCATCTCATCAGATTCTCTAGTGTCTGAAAACGACTCTCCTATCCCAGTTGATCCAGAGAGTCCTTCTTGGGTTTCTGTAGAGCATTTGGGCAATCATACGATTCCCCCACCAAGTAGTTTGGTCATTTTCTTCGACTGGAGTCACTTGACTACTTTTTGCCTTCCAGCCTATGTGCCTTTCGAGATTACAGTACACGCCTACGATAAGGCAGTATCTAGCACTGTCTTGGATGAGGGTGCATCTGTCAGTCTTATGCCTGCCACTACTTCGCAAACTTTGGGTTCCCCATAGCTTGTGCCGATCACACAGAATCTATTGGCCTTCGACGGAGGAGCCTATCAACCTGTAGGGGTCCTCCCAAAGTTCCCTATTTCTTTGGGGGGAAAAACCATCTATATCGATGTCATGGTTGTCAAAGGTGTGAATTTCAGTCTTCTCCTTGGCTGTGACTATATTTATGCCATGGGGGCCCTTGTCTCTTCAATTTTCCATGTGGTTTGCTTTCCACATGATAAAAGAATCGTGACCATCAATCAATTATCGTTCTTTAGTCCCCCGGTGCCTCCTACATAGCTATCATCCCCTCTTGTTTCTTGCTCGCAAGCAGTACCTTCCTTGCCACAGGTCAATTATGTGGCTACCCATTCCATCTCCACCTCCACTGATGATCATGCAGATGGTCTCGTACGTCATGTACTGGGGGCATTGGAACCCAATCTGCCTCGTTAAACAAGGTGTTTCGAGGATAGTTCTAATCTTGTGTCGACTTCATTAAAAAATGAAACAAGGAGTTATGAGGATAGTTTTTTCCTGTCTCAACCTCGTTAAAAAATGAAATCGGGTCTCACGAGGATAGTTTGTTCCTGTCTCAACCTCGTTAAAATTGAAATCGGGTGTCCTGAGGATGGTTTGTTTCCTATGTCAACCTTGTTAAAAAATGAAACAAGGAGTTTCGAGGGTAGTTTTGATCTTGTGTCGACCTCGTTAAAAAATGAAACAAGGTGTATGAGGATAGTTTGTTCCTATCTCAACTTCATTAAAAAATGAAATTGGGCGTCATGAGGAAAGTTCTTGATCTTGTGTCAACCTCGTTAAAAAAAATGAAACAGGGTTATGAGGATAGTTCTACTATCTCAACCTCCTTAAAAAAATGAAACACCTCCCCTTTCCAAATCGAATCCTTGATTAAGATCTCATAACATCCAAGTCGAGTCTTTCCAAGATCTCGAAAATGAATCTTCATTCCATCCACCTCGTTGAATGCAATGAAGCTTTGGGGGCATGCACCTCGATTTGCATCATTATGCTTGGGTGCATGTGAACTCATAACAAGCAAAGTTTTTCGTTTCAAGCTTGTGTAAACATGAAACTGAATCGAAGCAGAGTTCTCCATGGTTCAAGCTTGTGTAAAAATGAACCCATACCTAATTTACATCTCATGATTGCAATTTATCTGCTAAATTCTGCTAGATGAGCCTTGGTTGTTTCATTCCATAGCCACCATCTCTTTGTCCGATCATATGCTTTCACTTGGTTGTTTTTCCTTTCTTGAGGAACTACAGCAATGAGTGGTTTTATTAGCCAACCTCTTGACCATTACATGTTTTGAGCAGTTCCACCATTGTCGGAACCAATTGCTACCCTTTACACCACTCACTCCTCTAGGATGAGTCACCTTTAAGCTCTTTTCTAACTCGTTAAAAAGAATAAAAATGGAGGTTTGTTTTCAGCTCTTTTCCTACCATTTAAAGATGAAAAGATAGCCGAGTTGTTCCTCTTGACTCGTTAAAAGTAAATAAGAGGCGGTCACCTTTAAGCTCTTTTTCGACCGTTTAAAAACAAAAATATTGTCGGGCCTTTGTCGTTTCAAGCTCGTTATTGGTCATGAAACGACGTGATTTTAGCTACTTTTCTACTTTTTTAGGTCGAAGTCACTAATCATGAAAAGTACTCCTCAATCATAATGGTCGGGCGGTTCTTTCGGGTATCGTTTTATAATTTTTCGGGCTTGAGAGACACAAATCTATGAAAAAGGACCCCCCATGGAGTTTTCTCTCCGTGTCTTTTTCAAACTCCCTAAACATGAAAAAGACTCCGAGTTTTGCCTATGTCGGACTCGTTAAACCCTGACGACATTGGACTCGTCACCATGACTAGACTCGAGCTTCTCCTCCCTAGGGCTCGTTAAACTATTACTAGGTTCGATTTAACAGCAGGTTTATCATCGATTGTCTATGGCAGCAAGTTACTCTTGAACATCGACACTTCTATTTCTTGTCAGGTTGGGACATCCATACATCGTCATTTGGCCTTCTGCGGGTTTGGGTTGTCATTTAGCCTCATTCCATCTGATACATGTTGTTTTCATCAAGCCTCTGATCCTTTGGTACCTGAATGCTGCCACCCTCTGGAGTCGTGTCACCGACATGTTCAAGAGTATAATCCTTCTACAATTTACACCTCTGTCTCCTTCTCTGATACTCTATTTCACCATCTACGATTTGTTCCTTATCTCGTGTCGTTGATGGGGGAAACATTATGGCCCTCCTGCGACAAGTCTTCTCCTGTCGACATTAGATCATTATCCAGGAGATTGATCTAAAGATCCCCTTTGGTACCTTAGAGCTTGCATGCCTCAATGGCAAGTTCTTCGCACCCGACGGTTGATTTGCATCATTGGTCATCGATCGGGTGATTCCACGAGTGTTCGACTTCAACTCATTTTTCACACTCTGTGGATTGTACTAGATAGTAACTTGAAAACCATTGACATTATAGGTGGTTTCTCTCATGCTTGTTAATGGTTTACCTCATCGACTGGTAATCAAGCGACTTTCTCTGATGCTCAACTTCAGCACTATTATTCGCATGTTAGAATTTGTACTATGGTTGATTGGGTTCAAGACCCCGAACTTAGATTACATATGTTTGGGCTACGTGGATTGGTTCATGATTACATGACTCATTGATGGATGGTTACGACCATACCTGAGTCTTTATGGATGGCTGCGACCATACCTTTATCAAAATCATGGTCTGTCTCATTAGCTAGATGGCTGCATCCATACCGCAGACCTATTTTGTATGTCTTTTGGATGGGTACGCCCATGCCTAGACTATATGTACTTCAGAGATATAAGTTTGACTTGCATACAGGTCCTTCTAGATGGTGTTCCAGCTTAGTTGTTTTGTAAAGCATTTCACCCCTCCCACTCTCTCGGGCTTCATACTTTAGGGGGCATCTGTTACACAGTAATTTATCACCGCTTTCACTCCCGATCTTCTCACTATGTCATGCGTCCAACAAATGCTGCCAATTGACCCATTTTTCCTAAAGTATCTGCCTCATCACAGTTATAGGCATAATAAACACGCTGAAAGGCATTGATGAACAGTCCATTCGCGCTACCAGCGCAGAAGTACACCTGATTCCCATGATGGCTTGATTTTAAGCACCAGTGCGGGGCTATGTGGTCTCTTCGGTGATGATCTAACTATCTGCACTGATCACTTGCGATGTCAATGCTGAAGCTCAGTTCTGTGCCTGTGATGATCGAGATTGGGTGAATTGTTCCAACAGTCTGCCTTCCAGATAACTCCAGACCTGGTTGTTGGCCTTGTTTATGTCTCCCTTCCTTCCCTGGTGTGGAAGTTCTGTCAATTGTGCTACCTTCCTTGGTGATAAGTTCTCCTTTCCTCCATTCATGGAGAATCCTCTCCTATTTAAACTCCCACCATTACTATGCATTGCTAGTTCCAGATTTTCTGATAGTGGGCTAGTTGAGCAGTGCTGTTAGTGTTTATGAGTTTGCTAGATAGCTGGTGTGAGAGTGATAAGTGTGGGATTGTTTATAGCTTGTGGAAGGTTGTGAAGTTCCCTTGATCTTGTGTAAAACTTATGAGTGAGAGAGCTCTTGTATGTTGGGAGATCCATCTTCAAAGAGTGAATGCTTGAAGAACATGTTGGCTGGACTGTTTCTGAGAAGGTTTGTGACGTCAAGACATTGGTTGTAAGCTGACTCTTATTTCATTGTTAATGCAATCAATGATGTTTTCCTATGTCTTGTATGTAACATACTTGATATCTCATGACTTCTTGACTTTGTGAGTAAATAGTTCATTGTTGTATTCCGTTACGTGCTTTGTTGTATTTCCTTTGCTTTGTTTTAGGTTGATCACTTATTGAGAAGAAGGAAGCAGAAGCTGGAGTAGCACAACAGAACTCCATCGACCACCGGTTGGGGTAGGCCTCCAACTTTAACTGTTTAAGGAAAGCTATTGTTGATCTGTCCTTGTTTGTGACTAGACCTACTCTAGGGCTAGAGGGGTTGCCTCTGTCCACAGAGGGAACACTTTCCTACATCACAAGTTTCTAGTCAAAAATCAAATGACAAACTTCTTGCCTCGGAGGTTAATTCCATGTCATCTGAGAAGGGCAATGAACCAAAGCAACCAGGGGGCAAGAAGAAAGGGAAAAGCAAAAAGAAGAAATAGGAAGATTCGACTCCTGAAAAATCTTCTGAGAACCCTCTTGGGAAATAGAAACCTCATTATCCATGTTTAATATGTAACAACGAACATTTCATGAGAGATTGTCCACATCGAGCTGAGGTTGTGAAATTTTTAAAAACTTCAACTACATCAGCGGTGTTGACTGATCTGTTTCCAAACCGATAAACTAACCTAGTTGTTATAGATCATGCTTCCAAATCCCAAGTGCTTATGCTGTCCATCTCGAAACAGTAAAATGATGCTTTGATATCGACAAGGAAAAAAGATTATGGGAATCTAGAGTCGTCGAACAACAAGGCTACAGATCAACCCAGTAGTTCAACAATAACTTCATCAGAAGTTTTCCTGCCCATCATTCTTGAATTAACTATAAAGTCACCTAAGGGAGTAGTACATAAATCGACATTTAATCCTCGTGCCCGAGGAGTATAGAATTATAATATAGTGGAGGATCTGGCTCAATCACCATCCGCTATGTTGACACTTGAAGTACTACAAAATTACCCCTCCCAAAAGCAGGCTTTGTTATCAGTAATAAGTGGGATTGATCCAGTGGATTCCAATCTTGTGGCCTTTAACCATAAAGAATATGAACCTCAGTTACCATCCCAACTCGCTTTCCTTATACAAGTAAAAACATCAACAAAATTGTTCATCAAACAATCATTGATGAGGGGGAATCTACCTATATAATGTCAATGAGCTGTTGGAAAACTTTAGGTTCACCACCCTTGTCTCGATCATCAATGACATTAAAAGCATTCGATGGAAGACCATGCTGTATGGGATATTAAGTAACTTGCAAGTTGAATTGGGGGGAAAGATAGTAGAAATTGAAGTCGAGCTCATTGATGGAAACCTTGACTACAATATCTTACTGGGAAGGCCATGGATTTACGCTATGGCCGCCGTTGTGTCAACATATTTTTAGAAAGATTTCATTTCCCTTCCAAGGCAGAATTACAATCATTGACCAACTAACCTTTTTCCCCAACAGTTCACAAGCTACTGGAAGCATTCCATTGATCCATGGAAGTTCTCAATCGCTTCAAAATGTCAGAGTAGGTCTCCTAAAATACCCTTCCTCAATGGGTACGTTTTCCCTCCCGCCTCTGAGTAATCTAGCGGAAATGGCCACACTAGAAACTTGTCATATGATACCTTCTACATCATCAAAGATTAAGAAGAACTATGAACATTTTGATAGTGTGGATCGTTGAGGAAAGTTCTTGATCTTGTGTCAACCTTGTTACAAAATGAAACAAGGGTTATGAGGATAGTTCTTTTACTGTGTCAACCTCATTAAAAAATGAAACAACTCCCTTTCCAAATCGAGTCTTTAATTACGATCTCGTAAAATCAAAGTCGAGTCTTTCTAAGATCTCGAAAGTGAACCTTCATTCCATCCACCTCGTTGAATGCAATGAAGCTTGGGGGGCATGCACCTCGATTTGCATCACTATGCTAGGGGCATGCAAACTTATAACAAGCATAGTTTTTCATTTCAAGATTGTGTAAAAATGAAACCGAATCTGAGCATATGTTGTCACATGGTTGAAGCTCATTAAAAAATGAACCAGGCTACAAGCAGGTTTACGCAAAGTTCAAGATCATTAAAAAATAAACCTAGCAATGAGTATATGCCCCCCCAGAGTTCAAGCTCATTAAAAAATGAACCCACTTTCAGTAAATAACCTTTGTGATTGCATTACTATCAGCTTTTGAGCCTTGGTCATGTTCTTACCATCACCTCCACATTTTAGTTGATCATACTCCTCCACTTGATTGTTTACCCTTTTGAGGAACAACTACGATGAGTGATTATGTTAGCCACCTTCTTTACACTTTCATGATTGAAAAGTTCCAAACTTACTTGGAACCAGTTGCTACCCAAATACATCATTCGTTCCTCAAAAATGAGTCTCTTTTAAGCTCTTTTTAGACTCATAAAATATAAAAAGAATGTCGAGCAATTGGCCTCTCTAGCTCGTTAAAGTGATTGGAAGTGCCATCCCTCTTGTATTTTAATCTTTTTGGACCAGACAGATCATTACACGAAAAGATCGAGTGCTTGTCTTTTTTGGCTTGCTAAAGTGATCGGAAAAGTCATCCCTTTCGTATTATTTTATACTTTTTCAAACTTAAGGGATTATACTATGAAAAAGGACTACTAGAGTTTCCTTTTTGTCTCTTTTCAGACTCTCTAAAAATGAAAAGGGCTGAGTTATCTTTGTCATTAAACTCGTTAAAACAATAGCGACAAACTTGTCCATATGGACAAGAGCAAGTTTCACTGTTGCTAAGCTCGCTAAAACATAGCGACAGGTTTGCCCGAAGGGCAAACTATAGAACAAGCATATGTTATCCTCCTCAAGCTTGACAAAAATAAAGAGGTACTGGTCAGCAATTTCTAGGGAAAAAGGGAAGAAAACTTGAATAACTTCATTGGTAGCAAGTCGCTCTTGAACATGGCACTTCCACTCCATCACCATGATTGAGTCGGGTTGCGTTATTCCGTTCACTGGTCATATCACCATAGGTCCTCTGTACCATCCATTTTTGGGGTTAACGCTATCAATCCATTTCAGTGTCATCGATATGTTGAAGAGAAGTGTTACACGGTAATTTGTCACCATCCCTGTTACCCCTCTCCCACATCTTGGAGGACTCATTCCGGGACCTACGAGAAGTGACATGACCTGCAAACACTTGCATTACATTCCCCTGAACATGAGCTTCATTTTCCCTGAATACATCTCCTGCTTAAAACCCCTAAAAATAGCCCTTTTTCCATTCGTGTGGTTCCATAGTGCAGCCCTCGCGCCAATGGGGGAAATTCTCCAAAGAGGGCGCGCCAGTTGGCGCTCTATCACAGAGTCGCACTCACGCCAACCATAATCAGTGGTGTTTTTTAACAAACAAACAGTGGAATATTCATCCTAACGAATTCTTGGACTGAATCTATCTTGAGTTGGGTGGTTTGGCTTCGGATCTCCATAGAGAGGAAGTGGTTTGCCACCTCTCATGGAAGCTTCTTTAGTGATAAAGCCAATCCCATGATTATTGTGGATGATCCCAACTCCCCTTCCTCCATCTATAAAAGCTTGTCCATTTTCCTTGGCAAACTAGTTCTAGAGTTCCAGAGATTGAGAATTGTTAAGTTACCAAGAGCTTCATGCTGCAAGAGCCTTCTTCATTCCCATAAGACGAAATCTAAGTAAGGAGATTCTTGTCCAACAACCAAGGAGAGAGAGGCTTGTTCCTATCCCCAACAAGATTTGCAAGACATGTGCTGCTGATCACCCAGCCAAAGGAGGATTTGACGTCAGAACTATGGTTGTATTCTTCTTTGTTTATCATTAATAAAAGATTATTGTTATGGTTACACTCTTATTGTTATTTGTAATGATGATGAGTTATATCCTTTCTGACTGATATATAGTTACATCTATTGGATTTTATGCTTGTGTTTTTGTCATTCTTTGTATGTGCAGGTGTCCATTCATGGAGATCGTGGGGATCGTGATCTGCTGGATCAAAGGAATGGGAGCATTGCTACAAGCACTAGCGTTGGAATCCAGGTAGGCCCTCATCATTGGTCTTTAATTTGCAATTAGGAACTTGCGTGGTAGTGTTGTATGATTGTTGCTAGACCCAATCTGGGCTAGTAGGGATCACCTCTGTCTGCAGAGAGGATTTACCTCCTCAACAATTTGGCGACTCCACTGGGGAATCAGCTTGTTGTTTGATTTGTAAACTCTAGACAGAGCCTGAAATACGGCCAGATGGCCTTAGAAACACTAATGCAAACTATTGCTCTACATTAGCGAAGTAGATCAACGCCACTTCAGTCAATCTCCGGTTTGGTTTACGGACTGAATAGCTTGGAGCTTGTCTTGTCTTTTTTGTTGTTTCTTGGTTTTTACCTGCTTCGTTAGCCTTCTGGGTTGAGTTCTTTTGTTGTTTCTCACCTCTTGGTTTACCTGGTTATTGTTGGCCTAGCTTGGGATTGCTTGTTTTTTATTTCCGCATAGCAAACTTGACTGGCGCGCTTGTATAGCATAACAGTCACGCCAATTGGCGCTAGTTGCTCATATACAACCCGCGTCAATCCCTAAAAGGCGCTAGTTGCAGCCTGACAGTCATGCCAGGCCTGGGAACTATTAAATTTTGCTTGGTTTTAAGCCTTTTGAGCTTGGTCTTTGTTTTTGGATACATTTTCTCGACTGCTTGAGTGTGTTGGAGTCTTGTTTGACTGGTTTTGAGTCTCTTTTTTGAGAAATTCTTAATTTGATTTCCTTTGGGCATTACTTGGAGCTTTGTCTTAGTCTTTTCACAATTTTGCATCTTTTTGATTTTGTTTTTGTAAATTGTGTATGAGTGTTAATCACCTTTGAGTGTTTTTATTTTTTGATCTTTAGAACTCTCACCCAAATTTCTTGATTTGCACTTGATTGGTTCTTAGATTACATTAGGATCATCTTGTGTTTGAGAATTCTCTTGCATGGATCACACTTGCATAATTAGAATTCTCATTTTCATAATATGAATGAAAAATGTGCATAGATTACATTTGCATACTTTTCAAGTGAATTGTGCATAGATTACAATTGCATAGTTTACATTCTGAAAAATCAATCGTAGATTTAGATCAGTTTTCTTTGATTTGAATTTACATATTTTTATGCTTGTTTTAAACACAAAAAAAATAAAAATTGTTTTGGAATTGATTTGCATTAGTTTTTCTTGATGAAATTAGTGCATTGGAGAATTTGTTATATTTTCTCTTAGTGATCATTTTTTTGCATTGTTGGAAGTGAATGGAAACTCTCTCCTTACCTTAGTTAGCATTCATCGAATGAAATGATATATTGTGGCATATAGTTTGCATTTAGGAAATTTTGAGACATTACATATGGTAGGGCCTAAAAACTAAAACATAATACAAGATCAAATTTAAAATGAACGAAATGAATCTAACAATGCATTGAAACATAACGCACACTGTTTAGAGGTCTAGGCTAGAGACGTGCTCCGGTGTCGTTAAACCTAGTCACTTTTGTTTCCACTCAAGGTTGGGTGATTCCTCCTTCTATGACTTAATAGTGGTCTAGTACGGATTTTTGCTCCCACGTACCATCGAGTATATGGGGAGACCCCACTAGGTTATCATCCTTTATCCATAGGAAGCTGTGTCTGCTGCCTTACAACCCGTAACGCACCAAACACAGCATTCAGGAAGATTGACTGCCATATGGGAAGTCCTTGGTTTTCATACGGATGCCAAGGTGTATATGCAGTTTTAGGGATTGTCTGGTAAACCTTTTGCCTAGTTCTCCAGAGCAGTCACTTTTGATCCTTTTCGGACTCCCTAAAAGAAAAGGCTCATCTGAGCATTTGTCACTTAGGGCTCATTAAACATTCGAAGGCAACTAGAGTCATCTTTTTGTCCTTTTCTTGACTCTCTAAAGATGAAAAGGTCAAGTTATGTCCTTATGTCTACAAATTAAATTACCCACGATCACATGCCCTATTAGATTCTGTTTGTTGGCCATTTGATTGTGTGTCTTGGCTCTTTTTCAGCCCCATGTGTGATTTTCAGTTTTGATGGCAACTTTTCCAGAGTTCACCAACCCCGAAATCCCCTTTGATGGGAATCCTGGTCATTTTCCTCCTTTTGGGAATGTTGGTGCTCCTTACATGGCAACAATGTCCCTTCCTGAGTTAACTGTTGGGTGTCTTGTTTGGTTGTTCTCAACCTCCATGGTCCCTAGTGTCTCAACTACTGGTCAATCAGTTCCTCCACCCGAACAACATCATGTTGATTCCAAGGTGGACCTCTCCCCTTCTTTGCTGGTTTCTATGTCCTCATCTTCTACTTCGCCTGGTGAAAGTCTGGATTCAAGTAACCAGGTGGCTAAGAAGAAGAAGAAGAAGACAAAGAAGTAGAAGTCTCATAAGCGAGAGGTTACAAGTGTAGCTACTGCTCTGAGTACATCCCAGGTCGGAACTCCTTCTGCTCCTCCGCGAAAGGTTAAGTTTCCTTATAAATTGTGCAAGGATGACCATCTTCTTCGTGATTGTCCTGGCATTCCCAGGATCTTAGAGGTATGGTCTCATGATCCGGCCTGCCCCTCATCATCCTCTGACGCTCATGGCGATGCTATCCTATCAACTGGAAATGGTAAGAAGAACGGGAAGATTCGATTCCCCTGTAGGCTATGTGAAGGTGACCATCTCCTTCACCTTTGTCTGCTCATGGATAAAGCTTCCACTCTTTTGGAAAGTCTTATAGCTTCTTCACCCCAGCTCCCTATTGGTTATCAGAGGCTCTCTTCAGATCCTCCCCCTGTCGACAAAGAGATTGACTTAGATCCTTCTCTTGTCCATCCTCCTCTTTTCGAACCTGGCTGTGCTAAGCCTATTCTAGACCAACTATTGGTCAGGAAGAGTGTCAACTTGGGTTCACCACCCACCGATCACTCTGTCTCGGAAGAGCGTCATCCTCATGTTCTTCTCATCTTGTCAGATTCTCCTGAGTCTGAAAATGACTCTCCTATCCCAGCTGATCTCGAGAGTCCTTCTTCAGTTCCTTTAGAGTAAGGGGGCAATCATATGATTCCCCCACCAAGTAGTTCAGTCGTTTCCTTCAACTGGAGTCATTTGACTACCTTCTACCTTCCATCCCATGTGCCTTTCCAGATTACAGTACATGCCTATGATAAGGCAGTACCTGGCACTGTCTTGGATGAGGGTGCATTTGTCTGTCTTATGCTTTCTACTACTTGGCAAGCTTTGGGCTCCCCAGAGCTTGTGCCAGTCACACAGAGTCTGTTAGCATTTGACGGAGGAACCAGTCAACCATTGGGGATCCTTTTGAAGTTCCCTATTACTTTGGGAGGAAAAACTGTCTATATAGATGTATTGGTTACCCAAGGTGCTTTAGATTTCAGTCTTCTCCTTGGCCGTGACTATGTTTATGCTATGGGGGCCCTTGTCTCTTCACTTTTCCGTGTGGTTTGCTTTCCACATGATGGAAGGATCGTGACTATCGATCAATTCTCGTTCTTTAGTCCCCCGGTGCCTCCTGCACAGTTGTCATCCCCTTCTGGTTTTTATCCACCAGTTGTATCTGCCCCACCGCAGGTCAACTACATGGCCACTTATCCCGTGTCTGTATCCAGTAATGATGCCATCGTGCATAGTGTCATGGGGGCATTGGGTCCTGACTTCCGAGATGTTGTCCTTCCACCGGGAGTGACACTCTTGGAAGCAATGACTTCCTGTTCATTATGATGAAGTTCGTTCGGAGCATAGTTCGCTTTCCTATGTCAAGCTCCTTAAAAAATGAAACTGGGTTTGGTCAGAGCATAGTTTGCCTTCCTATGTCAAGCTCCTTAAAAAATGAAACTAGGTTTGGTGAGAGCATAGTTCGCCTTCCTATGTCAAGCTCCTTAAAAAATGAAACTAGGTCTGGTCCGAAGATAGTTTGTTCCTGTGTCAACCTCGTTAAAAAATGAACCATGGATCCTCGAGCATAGTTCCTGATCTTGTGTCAAGCTCATTAAAAAATGAAACAAGGGTTATGAGGATAGTTCTTTTACTGTGTCAACCTCATTAAAAAATGAAACAACTCCCTTTCCAAATTGAGTCTTTTGATTAAGATCTCGTAAAATACAAGTCAAGTCTTCCCAAGATCTCGAAAGTGAACCTTCATTCCATCCACTTTGTTGAATGCAATGAAGTTGGGGGGGCATGTACCTTGTTTTGCGTCATTATGCTGGGGGCATGCGAACTTATAACAAGCACAATTTTTCGTTTCAAGCTTGTGTAAACATGAAACCGAATCCAAGTAGAGTTCTCCATGGTTCAAGCTTGTGTAAAAATGA
>APFE030653319.1:196359-209051 GCA_000404065.3 Pinus taeda
TTGGATGACAAGCTTGACGGGGATAGCATATGCTTGAAGAGCGTCATTTCGACGGAGCCCGATGTCATTAAATTTTAACGAGTCTGATAAAGGAAGAACTCAGCGTCTTTTCATGTTTAGAGAGTTTGAAAAGGCAGCTGAAAAGAGAACTCCAGGGGGTGCTTTTTTGTAAAGTTGTGTCTCTCGAGCCCGAAAAAGTATAAAATGATGCTCGAAAGAACCGCCCGATCATTACGACCGGGGAGTACTTTTCATATGTAGTGACCCTGACCCGAAAAAGTAAAAAAGCGGTCAGAAGCACGTCATTTTAGAACTAATAACGAGTGCGAAACGACAAACACCCGACAATCTTTGTTGGTTTAAAAGGTCGAAAAAGAGCTTTAAAAGCGACCGCCTCTCGTTCCTTTTGATGAGCTGAGAGGAGGCTCGGCAATCTTTTCTCATTTTATGTCGGAAAAGAGCTTAACGACAACATTTTTTGGGACCAAGTGTATATAAACCCACCGTGACTTCGCCGGATCCGAGGACCTGCACAAGGGAAACACCCGCGTAAACCCGTTCGATATGTCGAAAAAACATAATAAAACATGCATCATGACATAATAAATGACATCAGGAGTGAATTCATGGCAAAACTATGGCAAAAACCCACATTCATAAGAATTATAGTCAAATTAGGAATTTTTACTATAAATAGGGATTTGTAAAAATCATTTTTACCATTTTACCATTTGAGCTTTGGAGAACGTTGAAGAACTACAAAGTTGATGGAGCGAATTCTTCATCATCTGGACGCTGATTTTCCGACCGTCGATTCTAAGTAGGTCCCTCTTGCCCTGCGCTCCATTTTGATTCTATTTGCATGCAATTTCACCGTGGGATTTGGCCATTTGGCCAAATTTTTTGAGCGTTGGTGCGCTCTCGATCAGCGCGGATTCGCCCATCGGGTCCGCGCTGACCGATTTTCCCAACACACACCACTTTCCGGGTCAGCGCGTAAAACTCGTGTCCTTCCGCGCCGACCCAGAGAAAAATACATAGGCCACCATTTTCAGCGCGGCTGTTTTAGAAACAGTCACGCTGGCGCTATGACATTTGATTTTTTAAAATTTAATGGTCAATTTTCAAATGCAGGCAACCTGATGACTTTTGGGTGATCTTGCAGGACATAATGACTTTTACATGGCAAGAGAGAGATCATGATAACGCTGATATAGCCGCTTTTGCTGATGCCGGATGCTGCAATGCAATGCGGGCATGCGGATTACTCAAATTCTTCCTTACTCCGTGCTTGAGGGCTCAGCCGGATCTGCTGGAGCTCCTGATCAGAGCATGGAACCCAGTGGATGGGAAATTCACCATCCGAGGTCGAGACATCGAGTTCGACTCGTCGGACATTTACTTCTTGACTAGATTATCTCGCCGAGGCGTGATGCCCATCCTGGAGGGGCAGCGTCCTAGCGGCGAGACGCTGGATCAGTTGATGGCCCGTGTGTGCCCACAGGTGGTCAACACACGGAGCGGGAAGTGCAGCATCCCGTCAGTGGGTGTCGGTCCACATGCCGACATAGTGCTCCGCACTATACTCTTCTTAGTGACGCAGGCAGTAGGCAGCCTGGCGAACCATGAGGCCTCAGAGGCCAACCTTTTACTTGCTCTGGAGTGCTTACAGCCCATGATCTTCAACTGGGCGGCAGCTGTGACCAACAGCATGAAGAGGCAGCTGAATAACTTTCGATGTGGAGAGTCGAAACAGTTCGGCTATGGATCGATTCTTCTTCCACTCATGTTTGAGCGGGTGCCGGCCCTTCGGCTACAGACTATGGTAGTGGACCCACCGAACAACGCACGAGAGATGAGGGCCACCAAGTGGTCCCGGGTCATGCCTCGTGGAGGTGGTGGGCGCTCAGTGTCGTGGGGCCTCTATTTCCGAGAGTGGCTAGAGTGCCAGGTTATCTTCATCGAGGACTGGCCGTACACTGGTATCAACTTCCGTGGTGACCCTGACATGCCGCTGCCTGCGGGAGAGCAGTGGGATGATGGAGGTAAAACACTTGATCTTTTTTATTTTCATTTTTGTGATGTTTTTGTATCTTTTCATGTACATGTCCTAATAAATGCTTATGTTGTGCAGATGTGGGACCCGTGAGACCCCTTGGCCTGGCTCCAGAGGCATGGAGGGAGGAGCAAGGCGCTGACGTCTTGGCCTTGGCTCCTGCAGGGGACGACCAGACAGAGACCGTGATTCACAATCTGGATGGATTACTAGCAGGAGTCCCAGATTACCAGGGGATTGAGGAGGTCCCCCTAGCTGCTCAGATCCATACAGTGGGTGTGGAACCCAGGATGCACCGCCTTTTGAGGCGGGTGGCACAAGCGGTGGCATGCTACAGAGAGAATAACCCACCACAGTAGATGCCTAGGTTTCATTTTGCATTGCTGTTTTGAGAAACATACGTCTCAGATGTACTAAGGACGTCGGATTTATGAGACATGTACACTTATTTTTTGAGCGCCTTAGTGCGCCACATGATATATATATATATATATATATATATATAGATATAGATATATGCATGGTGTTTTTATTGTACCTTATGCTTCTTCATGTTTGTTGATTTACATATTTCGCAAATGTCTGTCTAATACATAGTTAGCTAATGCATCAGTTACAACATTAAGTCTTCTTGGAATGTGATGATAAGTAATATAATAAAAATCTCTTTCCAATAACTTAACACGTAAATACAACCTTAATATGCGATGATCTCTGATGGAATATTGTCCATTGAGTTGGTGGACTACAAGCTGTGAATCTAAATTTACAACCAATGAGCGGATTCCGAGGTTAATCGCCTCGGTTAATAATTCAATTACAGCACTATATTCAGCTACATTGTTCGTTGTGCAACCTAGACACACACCTTGAATATCTACTAACTCACCATGAGGATCGTAGATCACCCATGCCGCAGACGATAGATTTCGAGTGCTGCGGGAAGCACCATCAGCGAAACCAACGTAAGGTGATTCAGACATTTGTTCAGAAGCAAAAGACACAATAAGCAGCAATCACGACGGCACACTAAGACAAAAATCAAAATAAACACGCACACACACTAAACACACTTGTAAAAAAGCATATGCATGTAAAAAATAAATGAGAGAGTGCCTGGACTCAGGCGTAATATTTCTTAAGATATAGCCCATTACGGGGCCGGTCCAGGGGATTGCCTTCATAATCGATCAACTCGTAGGCACCTTTTTGTAGAACTCTTTTTACAATGTAGGGCCCATGCCACATTGGCTCGAGTTTTCCTGCTCCTAGCTTATCACTAGCCTAATCGTAGAGCAACACCAAGTCACCTTCGACGAAAGAGAGAGGATTAACTGAGTTATCGAAGTGAGTTTTCACTCGCTTCTTTTGAGCTTCAATAGCAAGGGAGGCTAGACGACGTGTCTCATCTAGTCGTTCCAAGTAAAGAAGCCGCTCTTCTGCAGGAGTAGTCTCGGGAAGTAACTCGACGGCTAATTTGAGTGAAGGAATCTCACACTCAATGGGAAGGGTTTCCTCCAGCCCATATACTAGCTGAAAAGGGGTGAAGCCGATGGCATCCTTCACAGAGGTCCGGTAGGCCCACAATGTGAAAAACAACATCAAATGCCAATTAGACTTGTGCACGCCAATAGTTCTCTGAAGCATCGTGATCAAGACTTTGTTCACGGCTTCAACCTGACTGTTCGCCTGGGGATAGTATGGAGAGGAACTATCATGCCTAAGTCCAAGTTGGGTTGTCAACTCGACCATCATCTGATTACGGAAATGTTTTCCGTGATCAGTGAAAATGGCTTTTGGAACTCCAAACCGAGAGTTAACATGGTTGAAAAGAAAATGCGCCGCCGTATGACCATCTTCTGACAATGTGGGCATCGCCTCGGCCCATTTTGTAAAGTAATCCACAACAATGATGATGTAACCATGCCCCCCTACTGAGCGAGGGTTACATATCACATAATCGATGCCCCACTTAGCAAAGGGGCCAACGGTCACTACAGGGTGCAGAGGGGCAGCAGGAACACGCATCTTCCGCTGGTATATTTGACATTCGTGACATGAGCGGACGGCAAGAATGCAGTCCTTGAAAATGGAAGGCCAAAAGTAGCCAGCATGAAGGATCTTTTGTGCGGTAGTGTATCCAGACATGTGACCGCCACAAGCACCAGAGTGGCAGTCATTTAGAACTCTTTCAGCTTCTTCGAAGGTGAGACACCGACGAAGAACCGAATCAACCCCAAGGTAGTATAGGGTGTCCCCAACTATGCGATATGGCTGAGCTTGGTGACGAATCTGCCGACGAGCATCTTTCGAAGTCTCGGGGCGGAAGGAGGACGTATGCAAATAGACGATTATGTCCCCGTACCATGGATCGAGGGTGTTGATCAGGAAAAGAGTCTCATCTGGAATTGATTCCTCTATCTGTGAGAAAGTAGCGGCGGATGGCAAGGAGCATAGCAATTCAGCAAAAACAAGTGATTTCTTTGACTTGGCTGCAGTAAATTCCAAGTCGAACTCTTGGAGGATCACGATCCACTTTGAGTACTTGCCCCCCAACAATTGGCGTGAAAGAATATAGGTCATGGGGTTGCAATCTGAAATCACCATAGTAGTACGCAACAGAATGTAGTGGCAGAATCGTTGGATGGCGCAAACTGTGGCGAGAGTCAACTTCTCGACATATGTGTGTCGAGTCTCCATGTCTAATAAGTTGCGACTAAGATAATAAATGACATGCTCGATGCCATGATCGTCGTCCTAAACCAAAACCATGCCGATAGTGGTATCGGCAGCAGCCAAATAGAGTGTATAGTCATGATGGTAATTCGGAGGCTGCAACAAAGGGGCGGAAACTAGGAGAGTTTTGAGATGAGCAAATGACTCCTCGGCTATGGCATCCCATCGGAATGGGGTGTCACGCTTCAGTAACCGGGTAAAACCCTTTGCCACTTCGACATAGTTTGGTATGAATCGTCTCAAAAAATTAGCTTTTCCCTGCAAACTCTGTAATTGCCGCAAAGTTGCAGGGGGAGGAAGATTCATAATTGCCTCGACTTTAAGGGGATCCAGATGGATGCCCTCTCGGGAGACGATAAACCCGAGTAGTCGACCTGATTCCACGCAGAAGACACATTTGTGTGGATTTAAACGAATATTATAGTGTCTGCAACGAAGAAAGATTTCACAAAGGTGCGATGGATGGTCCGTGCACTTAGCTGAATGAGCGGGAAGATCATCCAGATAAGGCTGTACGATGTGTCTGATATCGTGGAAAGCATACGACATCGCACACTGAAAAGTAGCGCCAACATTTTTGAGGCCGAAGGGGAGCTTTTTATAAGCAAAGGTGCCCCAGGGACAGATGAAGGCCGTCTTATGTTGATCTGTCGTGGCAATGTTGATCTGGTTGTAACCAGAAAAGCCATCCATGAACGAATATATCTCGCTACCCACACACTCGTCAATGAGTTGATCAATAAATGGAGTGGGGTAGTTGTCCTTTGGGCAAGCTCTGTTGATGTCACGGTAGTCAACGCAGACACGAATGGTGCCCTATTTTTTATCGACAAGGACAATGTTTGAGACCCATTCTGTCAGTGGGATAGGATAGATAAATCTCACCTTAAGCATCTTTTCAACCTCTGCTTTGATGGCTGCCGCCTTACGGGGGTGCACGGGACGCAAATGCTGGCGAACAGGTTTGGCCCCGGGATACGTTGGTATCTCGTGCACGACTATAGATGGATCAATTCCGGGCATTTCTTCATATGACCATGCAGAGACATCGCGAAATTCACGAAAAAGAGCGATATAAACCTGAATCTCCTCGGGAGTGCAGGTCACTCCTATGTAAATATTCTCAACAATCCCTGCCTTGACAGAGATGTCGATTGGTTGAGTTTGTGTGATGTTCCCTAAATTTCCTTCCGACATTGTGTGATAAATCTGACTGGGCATCTGGAGGGGTTGAGAAGGGAGACATGAAGCAAACCGCACAAGACACAGTAAAGTTTCCTGGGATGTAGGGAGAAAGGAAGAACGGTGGTGAAGAGGGAACCATGGTCATTCGTCCAGAGACATGGTCTCTATAATAGCCTCATCGGAAGGAAATGTTTCCTTCAATGGATTCGAGGAGGTGTATTCACCTACCCAAGGGGGAAAATCATCCGAGTCAAGCGCCCCACTCGAGACGGTGGGTTCATCATGAGAAGCCGATGCAGCGACAATTTCAATGTAGTTGAGCTTGGCTGGGCTCAACGGCATCTCCTCACCCCAAGGTTCTATCTGGTCGATGGACGGAAGAATCCAAGGATCAGAATGAACCGAGATCATCGAGATCGAGGCGAAGTTTGGAGGTGGGAGGGAAAAAACACCCATAAGGGCAGGTTCTTTAAAGAGCCCGGCTCCCACATTTTCATACGGAACTAAGGTATGCTCAACGAAGGGTACGTTTCCCTCAGAAGAGGAAGCGAAAAATGAGAGTTGATCAACCGTGACAATTTTCCCTTGATGGGGAAAATGAATGACACGGAAAAGAGACGAAGCTACAGCACGCATTGCGTACGTCCAGCTCCGGCCCAGAAGAAGGTTATAGGTAAGACTTGCGTCTACTACTTCCACTTCAACTTCTACAGTCTTCCCTTCTAAGGTAATCGGTAGCCGTTGAAGGATACCATACGGTCGAGACTCTCTCCCGTCGAATGCTTCCAAGGTCATCGGGGACTGACTCAACGTCGGAGACCCGATGGCTTTCCAACATGCAACGGACATGATACAGGTTGAGGCGCCCTCATCAATGACTGTACGATGGATCGTTTTAGCATTGATGATGACTTGAATGAGGAAAGCTATCTGATGAGGCATTCGCGGAACATGACTCTCGAGATCAAAAGTGATTAAATCCAAGTCCGCTGGGTCTATGCCACCGATGGCCGATAGCAGGGACTTCCTCTGGGGGGGGCAGCTTTGAAGGACTTCCAATGCGGACATGGTAGATGGAGCCTGTGCTAAGTCCTCCATGATGTTATAGTGCTGGACAGCACGAGCATTCAAGTTATAGGAAGACCTCCTGAGTACCCCTTTGGGAGGGGGTCGGATTGTCGTCTCAGTGCTTGGCCTCTCGATATGGAGCGGGCGAGAGCTGGACAGAGAAGCACTTGAGGAAACCTCTGGCTCCTTCCCTGCGGACGACGGATAATCCTTAGCTCGAGTTGATACATGAATAGGAATAGTTCCAGTCATGAAGACCTGGGAACCGAAAGGAGAGGATGAAGAAGGATTAGCTACCATCTGGGTTTGCTGAGAGGGAAAGGGTTCTTTCAAAACAGCAGGGATCCCTTGAGCACCTTTCAACAACCGACTAACTTCGGCCCGCCTAGGGCAGTCCTTAGTATGGTGGTCTTCCTCGCAAATGAGGCAACGATACTTAGGCTTGCGCTTAGCTCCTTCCTCACCAGGAGGTTTAGATGATCCCTGCTTGGGTTGATCGGGTTTATTCTTCCCCTTTCCCCTTTTCCTTTTTCTTACCCTTCGAGGCTTTGCCTGTCGTAGAAGACTGAACGGCATTCACCTCGGAAGTATTACCAGAAATAACAATGCCCTGTGAAGAGTTCTCGTTGGGTGAACTAGACTTCTGCTTCCCAGAGTTGGATGACTTTTTAGAGGCCTGGGCTACAGAGCCAATGACTCCATCAACAGATGGCTTGGGCGGAGCCTTGGATGTGCCGGGCCTAGGGGCGTCTAGCAAATAATCATACAAAGTACCAGACTGAGAATAGACTAAGTCTAGGTACTGAGCGCGCGCGATCGCTTGCTCTTCAGTTACATGCCCCCATAGCAATGTCCCGCGCAATCTTGGGGACAAAGGAGGTAGTAAACCAGTCGGTGAGGAGGAAATCAGGTATCCAAAACTTGATTAACCTACGACGCCTTCTCCATTCATGGATATGATCGGAGATGTGTGTAGCAGTGTCCTGCTTAAGAGACGTAAGGAGATGAGTCCCCGTCTCATACCGAATGGGTAACTGAAAGTGATTCAAAAATGCCATAGCCAGTGAATTGAAATCATGGAATGATGCATGAGACAATTCGATGTACCATTTTGCTGCCGAACCAGTGAGGGTCCTCTAAAAGAGGCGAAGTCAGATCGAGTCATCGAGCCATGAATTTGACGAACACCATAAGTGATACGTCATGACATGAGCCTGAGGGTCCTCTCTGGCCTTCCCATCAAATTTGGGACAATCACTCAGAATTTTAGTTGGAACTGGTGGCCACTGTGGGTCGTGTAGAATGGGATCATTCGTCAACTTTGACACATCGGGCAGTTCCAACATGGCTAGAAACGGTAACTGTGGATTAAACGAAATTTGCGGCAGATACGAGGTAGAACCAGAATTCCACCCAGCTCCAGGTTGCCCCCATTGTCCTTGTCCCGATGGACGAGGTTCGTAAGGGCCTTGTCCAGAAGGATTCTGTCCATAAGGGTTGTTCCCGGAACCAGGTTGCTGATTCTGCCCCCCAGCACCCCATTGGTTACCATATTGGCTAGCATGTTGTTGATAATTCGGTTGAGGATTACCCTGCAGCTGTTGGTAATTCTGATAAGGGATATATGGATTTTGTCCCTGGGGTTGCTGGTATCCGTACGGAGCCTGTGAACCAGGCGGCACTTGATATCCACCAGAATGCAAGGGCTGGGATTGATACCCACCCGAATATGGAGGCTGGGCCTGGTGCCCGCCAAAGTACGGAGGCTGGGATTAGTACCCGCCTGAGTACGGAGGTTGGGATTGATACCCGCCCGAGTAAGGAGGTTGGGATTGGTGCCCACCTGAATACGGAGGTCGGGATTGGTACCCACCTTGATATGAATGCTGGGATTGGAACCCACCTGTAAGAGGAGGTCGGGATTGTTACCCGCCTGCATTCTGAGTCGTCTGGCCAGGGGGTCGAATCGGTTGGATTGGGGGCGGCCTCACTCGTCCAGAAGGTTGAGCTTGCTGGGTGAGGGGTGGCCCCTGTGCAACCGAGGTTTGTCCCTGGTGACCAGAGGGTTGCGGGGTGGTAGGCCGGCCTTGCTGCACGTAAGGCGGGCCTCCTTGCCAAGAAGGGTTTCCTTGCTGGTTTACGGGTTGACCTTGTTGCCCGTGAGGTTGTGCCTGGTTCCCGTAGGGCTGCCTCGAAGGGTAGCCTTGTTGGGTACCTGGTTGACCTTGTTGGGCATTGGGTTGACCCGAGTTTCCTGAAAGTTGCCCAAAATAAGTAAACGCTGAACCACTAGAGACCGAAGGTTGTCCTTGATGAGGTTGTCCTTGTGGGCCTCCTTGCTGACCAAGGTAGTTTTGACCTGTAAACTGCTGCCCATAATCAGGCTGCACGTAAGGTTGCTGACCTTGGTAAGGTGGTCCCTGCTGTCCTTGGCTTGGATGGTACACGCCGCCACCATATCCGGTGGTGCCCCAATCCACGTTTAAAGGAACGGAAATTTCATCATAAGGAATTTGAGGCAAAGAGGTGTACAAACGATGATGCTCGGCATCATAGTACGGACCTTGACTATCCAGGTTTTGGACATTACACAAGTATTCATAAAATGCTTCCTCTTCTATCATATGCTCAAAAGCAGGAGGAGCATCACTTGCAGGGTGCACAACTCTAGAAGAAGGAGACGGTTCACCACTCTGCGTTGGACCTCGAGACGGGCCCGCGGTAGAAGCGACAGCGGATGAAGTTGTGACCGCACTCACAACTGGAGTTGACACTGCGACACAAATGGTCGGGTTGGTGGAGACTGCCGTAACGGCAGAATGAGGGGCTTGGGAAATAAATGATCCTGTGGTAGGGACGACGTTGTGACCCTCAGAAAAGAACCGGTGAGCATCCCGCAATGACCTGTAATGCCTTGGCACCGTTTGCCCAGAAGACGTGACGGTGTAAGGCGTGGAGGTAACAGGGGATATAACGGGGGATGTTGCCGGAATGGGAGTATCTATATCGACCATAACGGATGGGCCACTAGACACTGGAGAAGCGTCGCCCATACTGGATGAAGCCATCGGAGATGGAGCACTGACAGGGGTGGCAGGGTAAGACCCGTCAGAGGGTTTCCAAACAGGGTTGTAAAAGAATTTGTAAAAATCGTCTCCTGGAGCTCGAGAATTCAATGGCTGGATGCTCGAGACGATGGGAAAAGCGCCACAAACCGGAGTTTCGGGAGCAACAGAAGATGGGGACCCTGCTTCACTCGGGATCGAGGACGGAGTAGATGGATCCGCTAGGATGTCCCAACAAAGACCCTAAAGAAGCTAACGATAAAACCTACTCAAACTAAACGCACACAAGATCTAACCAGGTAATATTAATCGTGGCCAAATGAATTTTAAGACGCAGGAACAAAACTGGACCTTTTCATGTTTCGAGAGTCGAGAAAAGGACGAAAAGATGACTCTATCTACTTCGAATGTTTAATGAGCACGAAGTGACAAGACGCTCACTTACACCTTTTCTTTTAGAGAGTCTGAAAAGGATCAAAAGAGACTACTCTGGAAGTTCTAGGCAAAAAGGTTTACCAAGCAACCCGTAAAACTGCTTATACACCTTGGCAATCATATGAGAACCAAGGACTTCCCGTACTGCAGTCAATCTTCCCGAATGCTGTGTTCGGTGCGTTACGGTTCACAAGGCGGCAGACTCAGCTTCCTATGGATAAAGGATGCAAGCCTAATGGAGTCTCCCCATATATACACGACGGTACATGGGAGCCCAATCCGTACTAGCACTTATCGTTTCACCGTGGAGGAATCACCCAACCACTCAACGTTAAGCTACTAGGTTTAACGACGCCGGAACACGTCTCTAGCCTAGACCTCTAGATGTTCACGTTAAGTTCCAATGCGTTTTTAGATAAATTTGGTTTATTTTACGGTTGATCTTGAATTAAGGTTTGAGTTTCAGGTCCTACTGTATAAAAACACCTAAATGCAACTATATGCCAAAGATCATCATTTTGTTCGATGAATTCTAGTTAACAAGAGGGTTAAGGATCTTTCAAACAAACAAAACGAATTCAAGCAATCACGCAACCTAATGCAACTAACAGCAAGGAAATGAAACTTTTCTTTTGAAAGCACAAAATAACGAAATGTTCTTTTCCTTTCAACTATTAATGCAAAAGACACTAGTTTGCTTTACTTTTCAATGACATAAAAGTTCTCTTAAAATGAATTAGAGAGATAGCAACACTAAGTGAAAAGCTAAATCACTCAATGCACACACAAGACAATTCCCAAGTCACTAAAACCAGTTTCCCAAATCAAAGGAAAACAAAGGCTTATGAGCTATGTAATCTAAGCTCAACAAGACACCGAGGAATTCAAAGGAGGAAAGAAAATCACTTGGAACACAATCAAACACTTTCAACAATCACCAAACGAATGTGAAAACAAAAGTGAAGTTGGCTGGTCAACCAAGAACACAAAATCTCAAATGGGAGGCTTGACACACACGGCCACTAGATGCCCTAGGGTTTGAGTGTGAAATAAATGGAGAAAAGCGAACACCTGAAGGATAAGAGTTCAAAACCAGACAAGCGACAATTCGGCACACTTTAGTAATCGTAAAAGTCAAGACAAAATGTAAACCAAGCGACGAGAGCAAAAAGGAAGGCTTTGCCAAAACTGAAAACAAGCAATAAACGAACCCTCGTGGAACGAGGCTTCGCAAGCAAGCGTGTTACAGCTTAGACACAATATCAAGTCAAAAGCCAAGTGGAAAAAGCAGGGGACAGCCAAACCAAGAGGTTCAGTGGGTCAATTTGGACAAAAAGAGTTTTACAGGATCAGCGCGGGTGACCCCTCAGCAACAAAGCGATGACAGAAAAAGGTCTGTAGCAACTTTGCGCTGTCAGCGTGGAAGGACACGGATAAAGGGCGCTGGCCCGAGAACAGGTCAGTGCGACTGTTAAATGTATACGCGCGATGACAGGGACGGCAAAGAAGTAACTGTGCGATGTTAGCGCAGCTGTTCTAAAATAAAATGTGCTGAGGCTAAAAAACAATCAAAACCGAACCAAAAATCCCCAAACCAAGGCAACAGGCTTTCAAGACAATTAAAGCAGTTCCCAGGACGAACCAGGAAACCAATCATCAACAAATCAATCCCCAATCTTTGACAAGAAATCAATAATTAAATAAAAAACAAGGATGAACTACAAAGAGACAAGCAGTCTCCCCAGCGGAGTCGCCAAATTGTTGGAGAGGTAAATCCCCTCTACGGATAGAGGCGATCCCTACTAGCCCAAATGGGGTCTAGCAACAATCAAACAATGCTACACTGCAGGTTCCTAGTTGTAATTAACAAGTGGGAAAAAGAAACCTACTTGGATTCCAATGCTATGTTTGTCGAAGAGATGATCCTCTCGCTCCTTCGCTCCAGCCGATCACAGTCCTCCACTATCCTTGCGGATGGACACCTGCACAAGCAAAGAGAGAAAACACAAGCGTAAAATCTACTAAAAACAACTATGTATCAGTCAGGAAGGATACAATTTACATTAATCATTCATAGGACAAATGGAAATGGAACCATAAGAGTAGTCATCTATCTTTATTAATCAGAATATAGAGTAAGGTACAAC
>APFE030653325.1:4309-54929 GCA_000404065.3 Pinus taeda
CTTCTCGGTGGCCATTTCATTCTTGTCGACCTCCTTAAGGATGTTTCTGGCGCTTCCTCGATTGGCTGACTACCATCTGTAGGAACTTCTTGCCGATCAGTATCTGAAACTTGTTCATGATCTAAACCTGAACCCTGTTCATGTTCTGATTCTGTAACCTGTTCATGACTAGTATCTGAACTATGGTCATCATGACTATCATTAGAAATGCTATCAAACTGAATATGCTGAAAGTCAAATACATCATCCTGTTTCAATCTACTATCTACATCTAACTGTACAAGAGAGGATTCATTAAACTTTACATCTCTGTTGATGATGATTTTGCGGATAGTAGGATCCCACAATCTATATCCCTTTGTTCCAACACCATACCCAACAAAGATATACCTTTTAGACTTTGAATCTAACTTAGTTCGCTGATGTTTAGGCACTAGAGCATATGCATCACAACCAAACACTCTGAGTTTAGAATAGTCACAAGGGTTTCCTTTCCATACCTCTTGCGGAATCTTGCAATCTGTCGTCGTCGATGGAGATCGATTTATCACATAACAAGTTGTTGCCACTGCTTCCGTCCACAACTCCTTTTACAACCCAGCGTTACTCAGCATACTCCTTGCTCTCTCGAGAAGAGTCTTGTTCATGCGTTCAACAACTCCATTCGGCTGAGGAGTATAAACCGTGGTCTTATGCCTCTCAATCCCTGCATCCTTGCAATAGATGTCAAACTCGTTGGAAGTAAATTCACCACCATTGTCAGTTCTTAAACACTTTATTGTTCTACCAGTTCTGTTTTCTACCAATGCTCTAAACTGCTTGAAAACTGAAAACACATCAGACTTTCTTTTCAACATGTAGACCTAAACCTTCCTAGAAAAGTCATCAATGAATGATACAAAATAAGACGAACCACCATATGAAGTTGTAGGGGCTGGTCCCCAGACATCTGAATGGATATAGTCAAGTATTCCTTTACTAGTATGTTTGCCTGTTTTAAACTTTTGTTTACTTTGTTTTCCAAACAGACAATGCTTATAGAAATCTAACTTTCCAGACTTTCGATTTGGAAGTAACTTGCGATCAGCCAAAATTTTCAACCTTCATTCACTCATATGCCCCAATCTTTGATGCCAAAAGTGAATGGAACTACTGTCATGTTCAGACATCGTAGACACATAATCTAATCCTATACCTCCTTCTAACTGAAATAGATTTCCTACCTTCTTAGCTTTAATAACTAGTAAAATACCTTTGTAAATTTTCATTACTCCACCTCGAATTACAGTTTTATATCCATTTGAATCAAGTGCTCCTAATGAAATCAATTTTTTCCTTAAATCTGGTACATGCCTCACATCAGTTAATATTCTAGTTGTCCCATCAAACATTTGTAGTTGTATGCTCCCAATCCCAACAATATTACATGTTACATCATTTCCCATGTACACAACACCATCATTAATTGATTTATATTCCTTAAACCATTCTTTATGGATACACATGTGGTTTGATGCCCCGGAATCTAAAAACCAATGTTGACCATGATTTGACACATTAACTGATAATACTTCATCACTCATACCTGAACCCGATGTCGAACCTGTATCTGTCGTATTCGCCTCCTTCTTCTCTGTCGAAGACTCTGCTTTTGAAGTTTGCTGCTGTCACTTCCAACAGTCCTTCTTTAAATGCCCTGATTTGCCACAAAACCAGAACTTTAGCTTACTCTTCTTCCCTTTCGACTTTGAACGTGAGTCGCTCGGCTTCCTGGGGCGTCTTTCTTTCGAATGACCTCTAACCATCATAGCTTCTAATGTAGAGGTTTCGGAATGCGACCTCCTCCTTATTTCTTCCGATAATAAGGATTCAACTACATCATCAAACTCAATAGTTTCTGATGAACTAAGACTTATAGAAGTAACAAAATGATCCCATGACTCGGGCAACGAGCACAATAAAGTAATAACTTTATCCTCGAATTGAATTTTTACTTCTATACTTTGTAATTTCACAAGAACAGTATTAAAAGCATTTAAATGATCAGTAATCGATGTACCTTCCTTCATTCGCAAACTGTACAACTGTCGCTTCAGGAGAATCCTATTGGTTAAGGAATTGGTCATGTACAGTTTCTCCAGTTTCGTCCACAAACCAGCAGCTGTTGTCTCCGACACGATATTAAACAGGACATCATCAGCTAGACATAGTCGAATAGCACTTATCGCTCTTTCATCCATCTCGACCCACTCATTATCTGTGATGTTGTAAGGCTGTTTGGACTTGCCCAACAACGCCTTTGCCACGCCATGTTGGACAAGCAAGTCATGCATCTTCACCTTCCAGATCTCAAAATTATTCTTGCCATTGAATTTCTCAATTTCAAACCGGGTACTTTGAGTTTTCGCCATTTTGTATCAAAAAACACAATAATCTCCAATATCCAATCAACAATTTAAAAAAAAATTGCCTATGCCTTTCTGCCTTTACCTTTAAAACAAAAAACTGCCCTTTGCACGTATATTACTTCGATGTCTTTATTGATTTAGAATTTTGTTGAATTTTTGTTTTAAAAAATTCGCAATGCATGAAACTTCCATTATATACCAAATTCCACTCTAATATAAAAAAAAAACCGAATTGTCATAAACTTTAATGACATTATACCTCCACCCACATACGTTCACCCATATAACATATTACCACCATATATGTTCACCCATATAACATATTACCACCACCCATATAACATATTAATCCACCATATGCGTTTCAACGTTTTTTTTTGTTTTAACACATATATGTTATATAACTTTAAAAGAGTTGCCTTTTAAAACTATATAACTTTTAAAAAATCGGCCCTTTAAAAAACTGCCACAAACTCCACGCAGCAATGGTTTATAACATATAACGCCATACAGGTTTTGAGCATATATATATATTATATGATTTAAAAAAAAATAAACTACCGTGCAGAAAACGTCCACAAGTTCCACGTAGCAACTCATAATTCACACGCAGCAATTCATACTTCCACGCCAAACAACGTCCATGCTCAATCCATAATTTTTGTTTTCAATGCAGGTTTGTTAAAACAAAAACAAAGCAAAAATACCTCCACTGCACCGATTCTCGATAACCTCTGGGAATTACTGGAAAGATAGGATGCCGAAACCCGAATAACGCACCAGCATTCACCTCAGCGGCTGCTCCTCACCACGCACAGCAAACGCACCAGCATTCGATAGCTCCTCACCACGCCAGGGTTGCCCAGCAAATGCACCAGCATTCACCTCAGCGGCTGCTCCTCACCACGCACAGCAAACACACCAGCATTCACATGGATACACAGCAAATGCACCAACATTTAATTATGCACCCAATTCCAGCACGCAGGTCTTGTCTCTACCGTGCAGCAGTGATATTCACCTTCCAGCATGCAATCTCAGCGCCTCCAACATGCTCTGATACCAATTGTTGGATCAGGTGCACAACAAAACTAAAGTAAACACACATCAGAAGCACATATAACACAGTATTTAACATGGTTCACCCAACCAATCTGGGCTACGTCCACCAAGCATAGGCATCAGGAATATATTAATCAAATTGGAGATTACATCAAGAAATCCTCACACTCTCTTAGCAAATCATCCGAATGATTACCTGTTATATAGCATAGAGAATCTAACAGCCTCATAACTCCCTCACATCAAATATAGGAGGCATTAACTCCCTCCCAACAAACTGGAGCTAATCTAGGAACTGAATCCCTATTGTTGTCATCCTTCAGAGATTTTTGCCTATTTGACTCAAACAGAAAAAATCTCAACATATAAAACCAAAATGAAAACAGTAAGACAAAAGGGTAATGTTTATCTCCGCGCTTTTGAAAGTCGGCCGTTCTTATCATGGGAACTGAGTGCTTTTATAGTTGTCAGATAATATATTAGATGAACATCCATATCATATGTATGGTAAAATATGATTCATAATATCACATATATGATCTCTTATGCATTACTTGGACCGTTCGACAGAGTACTGTGTTGTTAATTTATGGAGTGGTTTATGGAAGTGGAAGAATTGTTTAGACAGTTAAAAACGATGGTGTTTGAAGTATGTTTTCGATGGTGGAAATAGATTTAGCACCATAAAAAACGTCTAAAACACTTAAAATTATGAATTTTCATAGTTTTTATCTAAATTTACAAAGATTTACAAAAAGCATTGTCAGATTTTTTTAAAATAAAACCAAAATTGTTGGGAATTTCTGATAATTCCACGTGAATAGAGAACAATGCTTTGCTTTATCACAGGATCTTAACACAGGGAAGCTAAAATAGTTTTTTGAGCAGGAGTTTTCACACACACAAAAACTTTGTATTCATTAACCAGAATGTTGTTACATAACTTCTTCCTCTCACAGAGGGATTACAACAGGAACTCTTCAGTTCCACACAAACAAAAAATACTCTCACTCCAGAAATTTTTACACTGTTGTGTGTAAAAAATTTCTTTACATTCACTCCTGTAAAAAAAACAGTCTTCTCGTTTCATTCACATCGTTGCATATTTCTTTTTTTTTTGTAAATCAACGTTTTTAGATTATATTATAAGAAAACATATAGTACAAAAAGACTGCCGAAGCAGTAAGAGACCTTCCTTAGCCGATTTTGCCTTTGACTATTGCCTAATTGACCTCTAAACTTGACCAGAGATCCCTCAGCCTACCGCGCAGGGCAGCCATTAGATATGGGATCTTGCAGAGAACTGACCAAAACGACCTGAGACCATTTACAGGTCAGATACAAAGATGCCCAAACCCCAAAAGGAGACCTTACATCCGCTGATAAGCCCACCCAAAAACATAGATATTGGACTCCCAAAAGAACATCATCAGTTGATTGCATGCACTCAGTAAGTATCAAGCACAATGTAATTTTTGGGTTTCTCCTGTTCATTCGATATCCTGGCCTGGTCTGCTCCGCCGGGAGGTACAGGGGATTTGGGATTCGCAGCTCCTCCCGAAGATTCCCCAATGGCCTGGCCTTCCTGATGGATGGTTTTCCGCAAAATGGTGAGCAGAACCGTGAATTTCTTTGACAGGGTATCAAGTTGCTGTTCCATGCTGCTCAACTTTAAGTCAACACTTTCCAGAATGGTTGCGTGCTCCTCATTTGTCGAAGCAAGAGCTTGATGCACAATATGCAGCTGGTTTGCCGAGTCACCCTGCATGCTGAGAGCTTTGGCCAGCAACGTTTTCACTCTTCACATCTCCGTCTGGGTTCTGACAAATTGCGTTGCCTGAGTGGTAACTCTGCCTGGATCCTCCACCCAGTCGATATCCTTTATCAGCTCCTGCTCCTCCATTTTCTCCTCTTCCTCCTTAACCATAGCTTCGAGCTCTGCGATTTTTCGTTTTTGCTTTTGGGAGGCACGAGTCTCATACACCACTTGTGCTCGCTTCAGCTCTCGGTTGGCCGAGACTCCCTCCACTCGCCATTCTGCTGCTAACTCTGCCTTTTTTCCTCCGCAGATTGAAACTGAAGGAGTCTCTCTGATACTCACCTTTCGCAGAATTGAGTCTCAATCTGTTACTCGAGTCTCTATTTAAAGAGATGATTATGATCCGTTCTCCGTAGCCCACTAGTTGGTTTCCCTGACTCTGGCCTGTCCGGTCATCATTATGGCTATGTAATGGATTATAATTTCGTGGATGATCCCGCAGATCTTCTCTATGTTCTCCTGTTCTCTACCTCTTCGTTTTCCTCCAGGTGTCCCCGCGCCCTTTTTTGGATTGGCGGCTCTTTTCTTTGTGGTTCATTTTAAACCGACGTTTTGGCTGCCCTTGCTTAAGCATTAATTGCTTTTGACCCCTTTGTCCTACATTCCCCTGTTGGCCTTTATTTCCATTCATGGCACCTACTGTGATTATTGACATACCATTGTACATATGATCCCCGCTTCCCAATCCCACCTAACTCTCATTCGAAAGGTCTTGCCTTGAGAGCCGGTACATTCCTCTTTCAAATTCGGGCATTGGACATCCTGCCAAAAACTGTCCCATATGACATTGGGGTTCTCTATGCCAACATTCGCCAAGTGGTCGGCTATGATGTTGTCTTTTCGACGAACTGCTTGAAACACCAAGCCTTTCAGCCACCCCAATTTCTCTGCAATGCTTTCTGTAACCTTTGCTAACCTCCAATGAGGCATTACCTTGCTCGGTTTCATTCCTTCATACATTTTCTTGGCTGCTGTGATGGCGAGCTGAGAATCACCCTCAATCACAGTAGCGCCCGCTTAGATTCTTCTCAAAATTCTGAGGCCTTGCTCCAAAGCGGTAAATTCCATTTCATTGTTCGTCCCCTCTCCCATTGCCCTGCTGTAAATATGCATAATTTCTCCATCCCTATTTCTGATTACCGCTCCAAAGCCTGGGAAACCAGGGTTACCTCACGAGGCGCCATCAAAATTCAACTTGAGGAAATCGGGAGGAGGACGTTTCCAGAATTTTATGGATGTTCTTAGTTCTTGCTGTGGCCTACCCGTCGGACTTTCCGTCTCCTTATCCAAGTCAAAAATCCTCAAAATTCATAAGTCTTCATCGTTGGGTTTGTTGTTCTGCATTGTTTTTCATTTAACCTGGACCAGTTGCTTGATATTTTGTTTGATGGTGTCATAAGAGTGGGTTATATGTCTGGTTTCATCCCTAAACACCCGTCTGTTTCTTTCTTTCCAGAGTGCCCAAGTGATGAATCCTAGTAATAATTTCCAGATGGTATTTACTTTTTGATGGCTCGAGAAATTTCCTCGCCATTTTTCAATGGTGTCCTGGATCAAGTCCTTGTTTTTGTCCGTTTGCTTCATGATTGTTTCTGCCCATTTCCATAAATTATCGGCTAAGTCACAACTGTTGAATAGATGATTCATTGTTCCCTCTTCCCCATTGCAGAGTGAACACCTTGATGGGCCGCTAAACCCTTTCTTCCGGAGATTCTCCCATGTAAGTGTCTTCCTCTGCATCAACAACCATAGGAAGGTCCTAATTTTTGGCCAACTTTGGGAGTCCCAAACTTTACTGCTCCAAGCTTTCTTATCCATCTGTTCTACCTTCTCAATGTATACTCTAGCCTCTTTGAGGGTGAAATTACCTCCTCCTTGGTGTCCCCATCTTAGCTTGTTGCTTTCCTGAGCTTTCCTGACTTTTCTTTTGTCTAATATGCTGATCAGGTTGCTTGCGTTCCTGTTCTCTGCCCCTATCTCCTCTATCTCACTTTTTACCCATTTCCTCCATGTTATGTCATTGTCTTCCTATGCCTAGTAGTGGTTGACCGTAATCCTCCCTTGTTCCTGCAAGCCCCTTTGTAATTCTTCTAATTCTGGCTTTTTCAGTTTGGGATGTTGTTGCCACGCATCCTCTGAGAAGAGGGCTGTTTCGCCATTTCAAACTTCCCAAAAACTATTTTCTTGAATTATGTCTCTATTTCTCCTGGCCAAATTCCAAATTGGGGATCCCTAAGGGCTGTCCTACATTCTAATCAAGTCTTGGTTGCTCCGTGAGGGGGCATATTTCGCCTTCCAGTGGCGAGCCCACGGTAAATTTGGTTCATTTAACCACTTTCACCATAATCTAGCACACCATGCTTTGTTTATGGTTAAGGGATCTATAACGTTTAAACCACCTGAAAGCTTCGGCTTGCATAGTTTGTTCCAGGTCACTAAAGACCATTTTCTTTTCTCTGCGTTGCCCGACCAAAGAAAAGTTCTCTGAATGTTTCTGATTTGTTGAAGGATTCCTTGTGGGGCCGGAAAGATGGACAACATATACTGAGGGATAGCTTGGAGAACAACTTTAGTCAAGATTAGCCTTCTAGCTAAATTAAGAACCCTGTGCGTCCAGTGTTGGCATCTTCTCTTCAGATTGTCCAACATTTTTTCCCAGTGAGACTTATGCCATAATTTATCAGAGAGGGGGGATCCTAAGTATCTGGAGGGAAGACTGCCTCTCCGGAAACCTAGAATGCAAGATAGGTTTCTCTGAACCGCAATATTAGTATTAAAAAAGAAAATGGTTGACTTGGATAAGTTGATGTCCATACCTGAAGCCTCGCTGAAGAGATTTAGGATTTTCTTAAAACCTTGAGCCTCTTTTACAGTGGACGACCCATGCAACATCGTGTCGTCCACAAATTGTTGATGAGTTGTAGCAGGAATGGACGAAAATGGTTGTAGTCCTTTGATTTTACCTTCCTCCTTCGCCTGCCTTATGAGCCAGCTCAGACCTTCCATGAGAATGAAAAAAAGGAAAGGGGACAGGCGGTCTCCTTGTCTAAGCCCTCGGGAGGGTGTGACTTGGTCAATCGGGGCCCCGTTAACCAGAATAGAAAATCGAGTAGATTTGCTCAAGGCCATAATCCACCTTATCCAATGGTTGTCAAAACCGAAAGATGTAAGGATTGCTTCCAAGTAGTTCCATCTTTCTTTAGCATATGCCTTCGATAACTCTAGCTGCATCATCATCCCAACCATTTTTCGGGTCTGCAGAGTGTGGACCATCTCTTGTGCTAACAGAATGTTATCCAAAATCTCCCTCCCCTCCACAAAACCAGATTGTTCTTCGGATATTAGATCGGGAAGGATAGGCTTCAGTCTATTGGCAATGACCTTGGAGATAATTTTGTAAAGGACATTGCAGAGGCCGATGGGATGGAATTTTGCTGGGGTTGTGGCATCCTCCTCTTTGGGGATAAGAGCCAGGAAGGTGGAATTCAAAGCTTTCAGAATCGACGCCGAGCGTCGTGAATCCTCCACCACTTGTCAAACATCCCATTTGACTATCTCCCAGCAGGCCTTGTAGAAATTTATGGTGAAGCCATCAGGTCCTAGTGCTTTGTCATTGGGCATTTGCTTTAACGCCTCTTCCACTTCTTCCATAGAGATCGCTCTGGTTAGAGCTTGATTTTTTTCGATCGAAATGGAAGGAGGGATCAATTTGATAAGGTTCCCAATCGCCTTTGTTCTATCTATTTCTGGTTCCTGGGCTATGTGATTGAAGTGCTCTGTGAGTAAGGTCGCAATATTTTGATGATCTTCAACACGCTCCCCTCGTTCATTCTTGAGGCTAAGGATCTTATTCATCCCTCTGTGATCCAACACTGATCAGTGGAAGAATTTGGTGTTTTGTTCTCATTCTTTAAGCCATTGAATTCTGGATTTCTGCCCCCATAGCATTTCCTCCTGTTGGCATCTATCTTGCCATTGTTGCATCAATACTTTCTCCCGATCCACGGTTTCTGAACTACTATTACCTTGAATCCATTCACTGTGTATTTTCTCTAACTGTTTGTCTAATTTTATTTTTTCTTCGAAAATGTTTCCGAAGACCTTTTTGTTCCACTCTTTAATTCTTAGCTTCACATGTTTTAATTTACCCTGCAACTTATACATCTTAGTGCCTTTGAGCTCCACTGGTTCATGCACCATTTTTCCACTATCTCATTGAAGTTTGGATGATCTAACCAAAATTTTTCAAACCGAAATGGTTTGTTCCTGGGCGTACCCAGAATAGTGGCCGTGAGAGAGATGGGCCAATGGTCCGATCCTCCACTGGGGAGAGTATCAGAGAACACGGTAGCACCTTCCATTAACAAATTTTCAGAAATTAGGAATCTATCTAGGCGAGAGGTGATCTATCTTGCCCCCCCCCCTGTTGTTATTCCAAGTGAACGCCCCATTTCTGGGCTGGATATCCACCAACTTTGCTGAAGTTATGAACTCCACAAAGGCTTCAGAATCCCTATTTAACTTCTTGATGCCTCCTTTTTTTTCCGACAGCGATGTTATCATGTTAAAATCCCCCCCTATGATAATCTTCGCATTAGGGTACCTCTGCTTTATTCTTGACAGTGAATCTATTAATCTAAGTTTCTCATCTAATTTTTGAGGACCATAAACATTAATACATAAATAAATGTCTAAGTTGCCTATTACTTGACACTCTAAGGCTAAGTAATGTCTTGTAGCTTCCGAAGACAATACTTTGAGAACATGACGATTCCACCACATTGCTATTCCTCCCTCCCAGCCTTGGATGTCAATGTTCAACTGTTCCATCCTTTTACCTAATTTCCTGTTTATTATCTGAATGATGCTACTTGGACATTTAGTTTCTTGAACCAAGATTATATCTGGCTTTTCTTGTTGAATTTTCCTTTTTAGCAAACGCTGTTTTGTTTGGCTGTTAAGCCCTCTAACATTCCATGAGAAGATTTTCATTTAAAACAATAGAGATTTAAGAACCAAAAGAAAAGGCATCCAGTGCTTTCATCTTACCCGAATTGATGAACATGTATCCCATTTCCTGTAGTACTTCATTAGTTGTTCTTCATCCTCGTTTCTTCTTCTAAGCGGATCCCGAGGAAATTTGAAGTACGTTCTTTTGTCTTGCTCCTCTTCCTTTTACTACTCCCAATTTCCTGTGGTGCATCTCCATCTCAGCTTGTTGTTTGGCTATAATAATGTCGTTGATTTTCCAGATTTCCTCCTCCGAAATGTTCTCCAGCCCTTTTTTCCTCCAGTCATCCATCATTTCTGGGAGATTGACTCCTTCTAGTTCTGGAATCTCCTGAAGATCCATGTCCTCACTGCCTATGTCGCTTATGACCATGTCTGCTTCTTCTAATGTTTCTTTGATACCTTCCTTACTGGTTCTTTTATTGAATTGGTTCTCCTCTTCTGCTTCTCTTGTTGCTGTGTTTGGTATTGTTTTATTTGCGTCCTGGCTCTGACTTTGCTTATTCAGATTCTCTGTGTCCCTTTCATTTTCCAGGACTTGGAAAGCATTGCTTGTGTTCGCTTGTGCTTCATTTGCTCTGGTAAGTCACCTTCTATGTGCTCTTTGTCTGGCTCTTGGACGGGTGAATGTGTCTTTGGCCTTTCCCTACTGATTCTCCTTTTGTGGCTATGTTACCTTGTTTAATAGACATCCACATATTAGGTGTCCATGTTCGTGGCATTTTCTGCATCGGAAAGGGATTTGCTCATAGTCTATGGCCTGAAAATAATCCTCATCTTGGTATTCGAGCCATAGTCCTTCATGCACCGCTCCTGAGATGTCCATCTCCACGCAGATCCAAGCACACGAAGTGTATCTCTTTCGTAAAGTGGCTTCAGATGCTTTGATAAAAGTTCCTAGTTTATCCCCAATTTGTTTGAGCGTGGTTAGGCCGCAATAATCTATTGAGAGCGCAAAGAGACGGATCCAGATTGGGACCTTCGTAAATGTTTCCTTCTCTGGAACAAAGTTAGGTTTCTAGGGTTTCATATAGAGGCCTGTTGAGGTGAAAAAATATGGGCCTACATCGAAGACCCTGTACAGATCCTCCAGATTGGGGAAAACTACTGTGAAGAAACCTCTTGCTCCCAAATGTAAACTGACATCTCCTTTGGGTTTCCACTGCTGGTTAATCCACTGACATAGAGCTCTTTCCGTTGGCCGAAGACCCATAAACCTACAAATAACTACATGCGAGGCCATATGGTCTCTATACGCTTGTATTTCAGGATCTGTTAGGATCACTCTTAAGCTTTCTTCTGCTCTCGGTTTGCATTGCCCCTGATTCAGTTTTATGTTTCGATATGCTTGCACCTTGTCCTCTACTTCCTTTTCCTCCTCCGTTGCTATGTACTCCGGTCGTTCTTGTTCTTCACCAGTGACATGCTATTGTTCTTCATGCGCTTGTTCTTCTTCATCCTGCCTAAGTCCCTCAGTCCTACGTTCTATCACTTTCCCTTGGAGCTTATAGGCAGGTTGCTCTGCTTTATCCCGGGCTTCATTTATGATCTTATCGGCTACTTCTGCAGGTCTTGACCTATCAAGCCCTGCTATCTACACTCCTTTCTGGGGCATTTGTTTATTCAAAATGATTTGTTTGTATGTGGGGGTCCCAATGGACCCCTCTGGAACCATTTTACCGGTCACGAGTTGTCCCCTTTTGAACAGGTCTTCTAGCCTGACCCTGTTGTTGTCCAGCTTCAAACCCTAGATCTAGAAACCTGCACCAGTCTTCCCTCTGCATCTCGCTCTTAAGATCCTAATCTATATCGCTGCATATTTCATTTCAACAACAAAAAAAACTTTCTCTGCACTGTTGTGCATTACAAAGAGAAAATTACATTTACACTGTTGTGTATTTTTCACATACGTGCTGCGTTCTTCACTCACCTCTCTAAAAAGACATAACAATGCATATTAACTATACCATACTCTCATGAACAATAAAAAACAATAAAATTAAAATCTTACCAACGTTTACCAACCCACAATAAATTACATTTACTGCTGTTTTACTGACAAAATTGGTGGTAAATGAAACTTTTACTTCACATCAAGTCCATATGGTGTAGGCTTGTACACAACTGTTGACTTGAATCAGACAGCTCAGATTGATTTGAGGAAGGTGAAATGTGTGATTTGCGATTTGGATCGTATCACAGAATCGCAATCTGCGGAAGAGAGAAAAAAATGGAACACTGTCATATGGTTGCGATTTGTGATTTGCGATCAGATCGCATCGCAACATCGCAATCGACATAAATCTCAAGACGTAGAGAAGGGAAATAGGTCATGCATGCGATTTGCGATATGCGATAAGATCACATCGCAAGGAAAAACAGTGCTATAGTTGAAATTATTATTTCAACACTCCCCTTTAATTTCAATTGCTGGGTTATCAGTCATACCCAGACTTTTCCTAAAAAATTCGAAGCTTTTCTGCCCCAATGGTCTAGTTAGAATATCTGCAACCTGCTCCTAAGTTCTGGAATGTTTTAAAACTATTTCTCCATTGTTCACCAATTCTCTAATGTAGTGAAAATTTGTGTCAATATGTTTCATTCTCTTATGAAACACAAAATTCTTGGATAACGCAATCGATGAGCTATTGTCACAAAAAATCACAGTTCCTTTTGTTTTCTTGGTACAAACTCCTTAACATCCTTCTCATCCAAATTGCTTGACATGTTGTTCTTGTAGCTGCCACATATTCTGTCTCTGCTGTATACAACAATACAATAGGCTGTTTTTTAGAAGTCCATGAAATAGATCTTGATCCCATGTGAAAAACATAATCGGATGTGCTTTTCCGATCATCCACACTTCCAGCCCAATCACTATCAGTGTATCCAATTAAATCTGAACATTTTGAAGTTGTATATAAAATTCCAAACCTTTTAGTACCTTTAACATACCTCAGCATTCTTCTTGCTACCTACCAATGTGCTTCTTTTGGCCTTTCCATGAATCTGGAAATTAAACTAGCAGCGTGCATTATATCTGGCCTAGTTGCAGTCAAATACATGAGGCTGCCAACTATGCTCTTGTACAAACTAGGATCAAAATCTTTGATGCTATCCTCTTTGCTGAGTTTTAATCCCATCACTGTGGGAGTGATTGCTGCTTTGTTCTCCTCCATATTAAATCTTTCCAACACTTCATTAGCATATTTCTCTTGTGAGATAAAAATCCCATTTCCATTTTGTTCCTTCTATTCCTTAGAAGTATCTAAGCCAACCCATGTCAATCATTTCAAATTCTTCTTTCATGACTACTTTGAAATTTTCAATAAGATAATCATCATTACCCGTGAAAATAACATCATTAACATATAACACAACAATTAGAATTTTACCATCTTTTTCTTTGATGTAGAGGGTGGGTTCTCCCTCATTTTTTTCAAATCCATTTTCCAGTAGATAAGAATCTATCCTACTGTACCACACTCTTGGTGCTTGATTCAGCCCATAAAGGGCTTTCCTCAATCTGCACACTTTGTGCTCTTGGCCTTTCTTTTCATAGCCTAGAGATTGTTCAATGTAAACCTCCTTCATTAACACTCCATTTAGGAATGATGACTTCACGTCCATTTGGTAAACTTTCCACTTGTTTTGTGCTGCTATGGACAACACTGCTCTCATGGTTTCCATTCTAGCAACCGGTGCGAAAGTTTCCTCATAGTCTCTCCCATACTGCTGCTTATATCCTTTGAAAACAAGTCTTGCCTTGTGTCTTTCTATTTTGCCTTCAGCATTACTCTTGGTCTTGTAAAACCCATTTAACTCCAATGACTTCTTTTCCTTTTGGTAGCTCAACCAAATTCCATGTCTTGTTTCTTTCTATGGCATTCATCTCCTCATCCATAACTTCTATCCATTTCCTATCCTTAATTTCATCTTCTAAATGAATAGGGTCATCAACATGACAATATAAAGCAAACAAAGAATTCATACCTTCTTCATAAATGTCACTTAAATTTCTAAACTTCTTATCTCTTTCATTTGGTGTACAAGTGCTTGAAGAAGCACTTGAATTTCCTCCTTGTGGTGTGCTTGGAAAAGCACTTTCATTTCTCCTCAAGGGTGTCTCTTGCTGCCCTTGTGTTGGCGCTGCTGTGTGGGGACGTATTTCAGCCATCTCATCATCATCTTCATCATGTGTCAAGGAGGTTTTAACATTCATTACTTTATCTATTCTTCCATCCCAAGCTTCCTCCTCAATGAATTGAACATATCTTCTCACAAAAAACTTCTTGGTGGATGGGTTATACAACCTGTAAGCTTTGGATTCCTCACTGTATCCAATGAAAATACATTTCTCCCCTTTGTTGTCTAACTTCTTCCTTAGCTAATATGCAATGTGTGCATAAGCCACACATCCAAAAACTTTCATGTGAGTGACTCCTTGCTTTCTGCCACTCCATTCTTCTTCCGGCACTCTGTTCATGACTAATTTTGTAGGGCATCTATTCAAAATATACACTGCACAATGTACAGCTTCAGCCCAACAATCATTTGGCAAATGCTTTGCCTTTAACATACTCCTCGCCATATCTGTGATTGTCCTATTCTTCTTTTCGGCAACTCCATTTTGTTGTGGAGTGTATCTTGTGGTAAATTGTTTATGAATTCCATTTTCTCTACAAAAATGTAGAAATTATTTGGATATAAACTCACCTCCTCTATGAGTTCTTAGAACTTTGATAGGTAGCCCACTTTGGTTTTCTACAAGTGCTTTGAAATTTCGAAAATTTTCAAACACTTCACTTTTGTTCTTCACGAAATAAACCTAAGTTTTTCTAGTAAAATCATCAATGAATGTTAGAATATAGTGTCTTCCTACAAGTGATGGAGTTTGCATCGGTCCACATAAATCCGAGTGGAAAATATCTAACGGTGCTTTTGCCCTTATGCTTTTCCCTCATGGAAAACTTTCTCTCTGTTGTTTCCCCAAGATACAACCTTCACAAAGGTTGTCTTGTGTCTCTATCAATGGTAATCCTCTTACCATTCCTTTTCTATTCAACAAGTTAAGACCTCCAAAGTTGGGATGTCCAAATCTCAAGTGCCACAACCAATTTTCATCCTTTGGTTCGCTTTGTAAAGCCTCTTGTGTAACTGCTACAATTTCTACCCCATATTTCAGAACTGCTTTTATCCTGAGAGGGAACATCCTGTTCCTTGTCATCTTCACTTCAACAATACATCATTTGCTGGGTTTTCTATCCATGATGGTGCATACATCATTCTCAAAGAAAACATTGTACCCATTTTGAACAAGTTGTCCAATACTTAAGAGGTTACATTTCATTCCAGGAACATAATAAACATCTGCCATGGTTTTCTTTTAACCTTTCTTTGTTAGGATATTTAGTTCTCCTTTTCCTATAACAGAAGCTTTACTATCAGTCCCCAGTGTGACTTGTGACTTCACACTTTGATCTAACTTAGAAAACAGGGCTATGTTTTGTGTCATATGGTTACTGCAACCGGAGTCTAGAAACCATATATCATCACTCTTTGTTTCAGCCATATTACAAGCTAATAGCAAATTATCTTGGCTGTTATTTTCTCTAGTGAAATTTGCACTAGATCTATTATTCATATCATGCTACTTCTTCCTACATTCATTTTCATAATGCCCATATTTTTTACAATAATAACATTGGACATTGGATTTTCATACCTTTGTCCTTGAGCATGATGTTGTCCACTTTGTTGGCTACTTCCTTGGCCTTGGTTCTGATTTAGATTGCTGCCTCTTCCTCGAGCATTTGTTGGACTGTTTCTTCCACCTCTGTTTTGGCTTCTGCCTCTTCCTCTCTTGTTTCCTCTGCTTTGACATCTTCCTCTTCCAAAGGACATTTGGGTCTTGAAGGCATGTTCTAGAGATGAGTTTCCATTTCTACTCAATCTCTGCTCATGTGTTATCAGTGATGCATGTAGTTCATCGACTAAGAAATTTGTGATATCTTTTGTCTCTTCTATGGTGGTGACAATCACATCGAACTTTGAGGGTAGGACCCTCAATAGTTTCTCCACAATCCTCCTTTCTTCAAGAATCTCTCCATGAGACCTTATCTGTGTGACCAAGCCAATCACATGTGTGAAGAATGAGTCAATACTATCTGACTCCTTCATGAATAGATTCTCAAAATATCTCCTCAGCAAATGTAGTTTTGTTGTCTTCACTTTCTCCATGCCTTGATAGGCTGTCTTGAGAGTTTTCCATGCTTCTTTGGATGTCTTGGCTGCTGCTATCCTTGGAAACACACTCTCATGCTTTGCTTGATATAAGAATAAGAGGGATTTAGAATCCTTCTTCTTATAGCTCTTCAACCATTCTTTCTCTGCCTAAGTTAAGTTATTAAACTCATTTTCATCTGCTGGTTCGTCAAATCCATCCTCAACAAATTCCCATAAGTCTTGTGAGGCAAACAGGGTTGTCATGGTTATTGCCCAATAGTCATAGTTTTTTCCATTAAATAGTGGGAGCTGGGTATTACAGATACCCATGCTAGTGCTGGTGCTAATGCTAGTGCTAGAGCCAGCCATTCTTGCACTCTTAACTATGCTTCAAATACTTGACTGTGTCTTTAAAAATCACTGACTGTTCTCAACAGCAACACAAAAAACTAGCTTGAGAAATACCTTGGATGCTTCTTGACTGAGTCTTCACTCTGCTGGAGAAGCTGCTGCAACAAAAATCCTTCCTTTAGCTTCTTTGACACCTTCAAAGAGCCTAGACAAGCTCTGATACCAATGTTGGGAATTTTTGATAATTCCAAACAAAAATGAACAGAGAACAATGCTCTGCTTTATCATAGGATCTTAGCACAGGGAAGCTAAAATAGTTTTCTGAGCAGACAGAGTTTTCACGCACACAAAAACTTTGTATTCATTAACTAGAATGTTGTTACAGAACTTCTTCCTCTCACACAGGGATTACAATAGGAACGCTTCAGTTCCACACAAACAAAAAATACTCTGTCTCTCCAGAAAAATTTACACTGTTGTGTGTAAAAATTTCTTTACATTCATTGCTGTAAAAAAAAAGCTCTTCTCGTTTCATTCACACCGCTGCGTATTTCATTTCAACAACAAAAAAAAATTTCTCTCCACTGTTGTGCATTACAAAGAGAAAATTACAGTTACACTGCTGTCTATTTTTCACATATGCGATGCTGCTTTCTTCACTCACCTCTCTAAAAAAAACATAACAATGCATATTAACTATACCATACTCCCGTGAACAATAAAAAACAATAAAAAACAATAAAATTAAAATCTTACCAACGTTTACCAACCAACAGTAAATTACATTTACTGTTTTACTGATAAAACTGGTGGTAAATGAAACTTTTACTTCATGTCAAGTCCATATGGTGCAGGCTTGTACACAATCGTTGACTTCAATCGGATGGCTAAGATTGATTTGAGGAAGGTGAAATGTGCGATTTGCGATTTGGATTGCATCGCAAAATCACAATCTGCAGAAGAGAGAAAAAAATGGAACACTATCATATGGTTGTGATTTGCGATTTGAGATTGGATCGCATCGCAACATCGCAATCGGTAGAAATCTTAGGACGTAGCGAAGGGCAACAGGTCATGCATGCGATTTGTGATATGCAATAAGGTCACATCACAAAGAAAAATAGTGCTGCAGTTGAAATTATTATTTCAACAAAATTTCTATAAATTTCAAAGAAAAAACATAATTTTTAGACTAAGACCTAACTTATTAGGACATTCCAACACTATTAATGCAACATTCATTGAAACGATTTGAATATTAATGCAACATTCATTGAAACGATTTGAATTTTGATTTTGTTGTCCTGTGCCTATTAGAATTTCAAATTTTATTTGAGCGGGTTGGTTTGAATTTTTAGTTGAATGGAATTCAAACATTCTAGAGCTGGATTTGAGTGGCCAATTTCTTCTATGATTTTCAACACAGTAACATGGATAACTACTGTAGCGACCTTTGCTAATGAATAAGAGTTCCCGATTCCCTTGGTGTTTGGGAATGACAAAAACTACAGAGGCTCCTCCCTATGCCTCTCTACAAAGGCAAGACATTGGGCCATAAGAAATTCCCTTCGGTATACTAGAAAACTCTTTCCAGTAATGAGACTGCGTGCCTCGCAGGAAGCCTTGATTTTGAAATGGTTTGCAGAAAAATTATGCAGTGTGATCTTGGAGAAGAGGAAGGAACATCAAAGAGAGAACTCGAGTGGCTGAATGGTTGTTGTGTTAGGCACAAAGGAGCGCATAAGAGCATAATCTATACAACCTAACATACAATAGAACATAAAATAATAGAGGAGCGTAGGAGAGCATAATCCGACCATAGACACCATAATAGAGATAAAACAACAAAAAACTTGAGAATAGAAATCACATTTGTATTATACAACAAGCCTCAGCCTTAGCTTGCTTTACTTAGGCTGAGAAAATACAAATTTATAGAACAAGAAGAAGTATATAGAATTAATGGAAAGTCTGCGCGGGTGTGGCGGTGATGGTAGATTGCTGGGAGTGGTTGTCAATGACAGATTGTCAGGGAGTGGTTACCGTTGTCTTTATTACGGCTTCACTTTAACATTCTCCCACTTGAAGCCAAATCAAGTCACACCAATTCCTACCATGCCTCTACATAACTCATGTTTATTTGTTGGTAGAGTTTTAGTGAGCATATAAGCAAAGCTTTTTTATGGATTTTTTCCAAAGATAACTGTCCTTCCTACAACACATGCCGGATCCAATGGTACCTTAAGTAAATGTGCTTGGTTTTTGAGTTAAATGTTGGGTTTTTCACCAAGTGAATGTCACTCTGAATATCACAATATAGCACATACTTGTCCTGATTTATTCCTATGTCTCCTAGGAATCATTGCATCCATAACATATCTTTACAAACTTCTGTGTTAGCTATGTGCTCTACTTCTATTGTAGAGAGAGATATTATTCTTTGTAGCCTTGACACCCAAGATATTGTTGCACTTGCAAATGTATACAAATAACCAGTAGTGGACTTTCTGGTGTCCATAGCTGTAGCCATATCTACATCTATAAATCATTCAAGCAGAGTCTCATTATGACCAAAACATAAACAATAATGACTACTACCCTTGAGATATCTCATAATCCATTTCACTTCTTCCCAATGTTGTTTGCCTGGATTGGCAAGGAACTTGCTCACTACTCCCACTGAATATGCAATGTCTGGTTGTGTGCATGCCATGGCATACATCACACTACCAGCTACTAAAGCATAAGGTATTATGCTCTTCTCTTCCTTCTTCTTGCCATCACTAGGACATAATTTAATACTTAGCTTGAACTGGGTTGCAAGGGGTGTACCAACTGGCTTGGCATCCTTCATATTAAACCTGTTGAGCACCTTCTTGATAGTTTTTCTTGGGACAACCATAACCTTTTGTTTTTTATGTCACGCATAATCCTCATGCCCAATATTTGTTCTGTTGGTCCCAAATTCTTCATTGCGAATTTGATGCCCAAATCTTTTTCCAACCTATTGATCTTATTCTTATCATGCCCAAAAATCAACATGTCATGCACATATAACAATAATATGATATAATTTCCTTGATCATACCTCTTGATATAGACATAACGGTCAACTTCCAACCTGTGAAATCCATGTACCAACATGAATGAATCAAATTTCTTGTACCATTGTCGAGGTGTCTGTTTCAACCCATAGAGACTCTTCTTCAACCTACAGACAAGGTATTCATTGCCTTTTTTTATAAATCCTTCTCATTGCTCCATATAAATTTCTTCCTCCAATTCACCATGAAGGAAAGTAGTTTTAACATCTAACTATTCACATTCTATGTCTAAAGAAACAACAAGACCAAGAATAACTATAATGGATGAAATTTTAACAACAGCTAAGAAAATTTCAGTGAAGTCAATAACTTCTTTTTGGGAACATCCTTTCACCACCAGCCTTTCTTTATACCTCTCATTCTTTTCATCACCTTTATGCTTAATCATGTAAACCCATTTGTTTTGTAGAGCCTTTTTTTCCTTTTGGGAGATTTTCCAACTACCAAGTTTTATTTTCCGGTAAAGAGTTCATTTCTTCCTTCATCGCTTTCTTCCATTCTTTATTGTTCTCAACTTTATAAGCTTCTTGAATACAATTAGCATTACCTTCATCAATCAATAAAATATAGTTTGAATGAGGATACCTTTGTGAAGGCTTATGAGGCTTAGAAGATTTGTGAACCAACTATGATGGTGGATTATTAGGTTGAATCTCCTGTAAAGCTTCCCGCAAGATTCCTTGTTCTTGCTGTTCTTTATTTTCAACTTGTTGTTCTTCCTTCTCCTAAATTTGTTGTCCATTTTCTTGCATTGGTGAAATGTTTTCATGCTGCTCTTCAAACCTTTCAATAACTTTCTTGACCTACAGCTCACCTACAGTTCTCTTAAACATTTCCGACTCATTAAATATAACCTCCTTGCTTCTAACAATTTTATGTTTGATTTGATCCCATAGACGATAACTAAATTCTTCATCCACATATCCCAGAAAAATCCATTTAATAGATTTATCATCTAGCTTAGTTCTATTTTCTTTGGGAATATGTACAAATGCTTCACATCCAAATATTTTCAAGTGAGAATAATTCAACTTCTTACAAGTCCAAACTTATTTAGTTATATCTCCATCCAAGGCTGTAGTTGAAGATCTATTTATAATGTTGGAAGCGGTCGTGATTGATTCAACCCAAAAGTTCTTCCCCAAACTAGAATTGGACAACATATTTGCACCTTTTCCATAATGGTGTGATTCATCCTTTTGGCAACACCATTATGTTGAGAAGTATCAAGCACAGTATTCTCATGCTTTATGCCAAACCTGTTACAATAATCCTTGAATGAATTCGAACAATATTCTCCACCATTATCTGTTCTTAAGAACTTGAGAAATTTATTAGCTTCTCTTTCAACAACAACATGGAATTTTTGAAATATTCCAAACACTTCACTTTTACTTTTCATAGCATAGGCCCAAGCCTTCCTAGAATCATCATATATATATGCTACAAAATATGATGCTCCTCCTAATGACTTGATGTTAACAGGCCCAAACACATCTGAGTGTATCAATTCTAACACATTTTTCTTTCTATCATGGCCACCTTTAAGGAATGAAACCCTTCTTTTTCTACCATATATACAATTCTCATAGAGATCAAGATTGTAGGATTTCAAAACTGACAATAGTTTTTTTACCAACAAGGATTTTTAAACCCTTCTCAGTCATATGACCCAAGCGATTATGCCATAACTCTGCTAAATTTCCTTCTTTTGTGATAACAACAAAATCTTATTTTTCTTACAGTGCCTTCAATGTGTATAATGTTCCTGTCTTAGGTCCTTTGGCCACAACCAATGCTCCTTTGGTAATTTTCCAACCTCCTTTTCCAAAGCTTGTGGAATAACATTCATCATCCAGTCATCCCATAGAGATCAAACTTGTGCACATTTCTGGTACATGCCTGACCTGTTTCAACAATATATCTTGTCCATCCTTCATCTTGATCTAGATATCTCCCACTCTAACAATACCGCAAAAATGATTATTCCCCAAATTTACTCTACCATAATCACCAGGATTATCACATGTATCTTTTTGCATATAGTGTTGTATCCATTCACTTTTGAACATACTTGAATTCTTATTTTTTTTAATACATCACAAGAAATTGGTCAAATGATATTTGATGTCATATATGTTTTATAAATTATTTTGATTAACTATTTAAAAAAAATAATTATTTCAAAGGTTTTTCATTTCTATTAGTATCTAGTTAATCTTCATTTTCAAGTACTAAGTATCAGTATTTTAGATCGCACAAATATAAGTAAAAATCCTCAGGTATGTATATCTGTGTGTGTGTGTGTTTGTTTTAGTTGAAGAACCACCCCATATATCACTTCGTATTGGCAATCAAGCACCCTATCCATCCTATCACATTTTTATTGGGAAAATATTCCATTATATCTAGTCAGAGGCACTAATCGAAACGGAAAAGAGACGACATTCAAGTCCCTGACCGGTTGGTTTTCCCTTATATTGTTACAACAATTTTCGAGGCTTCAACATTTTGGCACCAGAAGGAGGGAAAATATTATGAATGGCAAAGAGAAATCAATATAAATTAACAAGCCATTCCAAGAGTCACTCCCCCTCAAGATCACCTCGAACTTCTCAATCCTCATCTAAAACTCCTATTTCTATATCAGAAGTTGAAAAATCAACCTCAAAATCTCCTAGTACTATTCCTAAAGTACCTTCTTCATATTATAATCCTGAATCACCCAAGGTTCAGACTTCAATAAAGAAATTAGAGGAAATATCTATTTCAGTAAAAAACTCGTATCATTTGAAGCATCTGAAGGAAGTATCACTTCAGTTTTCCATCCCACTCTCATTCTAACCGTTTCTCAAGGGAGAAGCTTGGAGTTCCTCCATTTGAATTTCCTCTTCTTTATTTCCGAAATAAAACTAAGAAATTTGAGTCATAGACATAAACTAGTGAGGTTTTATCCAATTCTCCTCCACAAACACCTTCATCTCGTCCATTCGTTCCCACTTCTTCTTCTCAAGTTACCAGTGCTAGTTTGTCAAACCCTAGCACTCAATCTGCCTCTACTTCCATTCGAACTCCATCAATATCCACTTCCCCTCAAACTCCAATAATGGAAAGACAACAACCACCACCACAAGTTAGACTATGAGCTAATCCTAGTGTTGTACAAATGGCGCCTCCCCTTAATGACCTACCTAAGAATCCTGAAATATGGCTGCCGAAATTTAATCTTGATGATGGATTTCCAACTGAGGAACATCTCCATAATTAGATTTTAGCTATCAATCTTAATGGAGTAGCTAAAGAAGATTGTGTAGTAAGATTATTTCCTTGCACTCTCCAAGGATTAGTAAGTTCATGTTATTTTTCATTACCACTAAGATCCATTAGTAATTGGGACATGTTTGAAGAGTAATTTATAGCCAAATTTGGCAATGATTGTACAATTGCATCTCTTATCAATGATTTTTTTAATTTAAAAGCTAAATTAGGTGAAAGGATCAAAGAATTCAATTCCAGATTCAATAAACTGGTAAAGAAAATACTAGTTGTGTCAATCCCTAATGTTGATGCCCAAATCGAGTGGTATATTTCCTCTTTTCCTTATAATATAGCAATTTTTGTAGATAGATATAGTAAGGCTACTCTTGTAGAAAATATGAAGGAAGCCCTGTTCGTAGAAAAGAGAATAGTTGCACTAGAAAATAAAACAACTCAGGAATATAGAAAAACAAAAAAGTTTTCATTTAAGGATGAACCAAAGAAGAAATCTCCTAAAGATCCTTTTGATCTCGAAGGTGTGTAACAATTCCTAAGAACCATGTCAAATGAAATGGTAGATATTAAGAAATAGGTCGATGAATCTTCTTCTAGAAAACCTTTTGGATCCTTCAAGAGGAATTAGACTTATAATCCTTAGCCACCAAATACAATATCTAATGTTGAATCTGAATTAGAAGAAGAGGAAGAGGAAACCACATTGAATGATGAAGAGAATGAAGATGAAGAATTGGTTGAAGTACATGGAATGTGGGATTTCATCCTCCATGTTTCCGATAATGAAGAAGAGAAAAAGATCTACCTGTTAGCACCAGGAGTAAAGGCCTTACTGATTTAACACAATCAAATCAAAGGAAAAAGACCTCAACCCTTGCTGCCAAGTAAAAGGTAGCCAGTCAAATGTCTTCTCCCAAAATTCCTCAACCAACTCCATGCTCATCTAATCCTACATCTTCATCTAAAACTTTGATAGTTACAGATACCATGGAATATAACATAGTGGAGGACATGAAGAAAACTAGAGCCAATATCTCTCTTCATGAACTTAGCAAGCTTAGACATCAACAAAAATTATTGCTAAAAGAATTGAATGGAATTCCTGCTTCTCCTCTTCCTAATGTTGTTGTATCCCAAGTTGCCAGAGGAATGGGTAAACCCCCTAATGATTCATCAAATAACGTCGATCCTACTGATGTTATCTTGATTGGTGACAGATCTAATTCACATACTCCATCTTTCCTCTTGAATTATGAAATATTCAATAAAAAATTGCAAAATTTCATAATATATTCATGCCTCTTCAAAAATAATGCTGAGAACAATCTGTTCTAGACTAAATGTTCCACCCCAAAAGTATGCTTTTCATATTGTGCAACTTAATAGGAAAAAAGTTGAGGTCTTAGGAGAAATGAATTTAGTTGCCATTAGAATCTCTTCCAATCTAAAAGTCTGTCAAGTGATTGACATATTAGTTGCTGATATAGACGAGTTCTATGGCTTAATTTTGAGCAAAGATTGGTATTAAAATGGAAAGCCAAATAAAATTAGAATGGAACAAGAAAACCATTTGAAGCATACAGTGACTGAATTTGAAGATGAGAATGATCCAACATATTTCAACAATAATATCATTGGAAATTACTCCGCTGAGTCGTCTTTAGGGAATTTCAACACACAAAAGTCTCCTTTTTTGGACAACTCTATTACTTCCCATATTGAGAATGTTTCTCAAATAGATTCTCCTAGATGTATAAACCTTATAAATAAGCTATTAGTTAAAAGTTTGTTTTGGACATTATATTTTGATGGATCTAAATCCAATGATGGTGAAGGAGATGGTTTTATATTAATCATTCCAGAAGGAGAAAAAACCATGCTAGCATGCAGGTTGGAATTTGAATGCACAAATAATATTCTTGAATATGAGGCACTGATACATGGTTTGTATAAAGCAACAGGCCTTGATATCAAATATCTTCAAGTCTTTGCAGATTTAGAAATTATTATCAAGCAAGTTAGAAACACCATTCATTGTTTTTTTGTACATTTAAAACATTATTAATCATTAGTCCACGATCTTACTTCACATTTTTTAGCATTCAGCATCTCTCCTATACCTAGACTTCAAAATGCAAGTGCTGACCTTTTGTCTAACATAACATCCAAGCTTATACCATCAAAGGATTATAGTCCAGATAGGTTTTCCATAGAATTATTTTTTAGACCATCCATTATTGATAATTTCACCAATTGGTGAGTTTTTAATGATGATGAGGATATGATAATTTTTTTAACATCAGAAGGGTTATATGATGACCGGATAATAGATAAAAATGAGCATGATAATCAGTTGAAAGAGAAGTCTAATGAGAATCCCATACCTAAATCTGTGGTAAAACTAGAGGATCTTTATGATCTTAAGGACATATTCAAAAAGGTTACTAATTTTAAAATCGAAAGCTCAACCTTAAGGTTTGAACTTGTAAACCTTGGAAGTGATGACAAACCTCAAAACATGAATCTAGGACTTGGTCTCTCTCCTAATGAGAGATTAGCCTTTATCTAATTGTTAAGAAAGTACAATGGTATCTTTGCTTGGAACTATGATGATCTTAAAACATATGATACCTCTATTATACAACTCACCATTCCCATGATATTCGATGACAAGCATGTGTAACAGAAATTAAGGAAAATTCATCCCAATTGAGAAAGTCAAATCAAATCTGAACTGATAAACTCCTTAAAGCCAAAATTATTTTTCCTCTTAGGAATTCAAGATGGGTTTCAAACTTAGTACCCATCAGGAAGAAGAATGGTGGCATTCACATCTGTATCAATTTTAGAAATCTCAACAAATCTTGTTAGAAGGATAATTTCCCATTATCGACCATGGAACAAATATTGCAATCAGCAGTTTGTTCAGAATTAATGTCTTTTCTTGATGGATTTTCAGGATATAATCAAATCCTTGTTCATCCAGATGACAGATTAAATACTACATTCAAGACTAAATGGGGAACCTATGCCTACCAAAAAATGCCTTTTCGGTTAATTAACACAGGGGAAACTTTACAAAGACTTATGGTTATCACTGTTGTCATTTATTTAGATGATACCACTGTTTATTCAAAAAACAAAGGCAACCATCTACATGAATTGAAGCAGATATTTGAACGTTGTAAGAAATATTGAATCTCATTAAATCCAAATAATTTTTTTTTTTTTTCTCTAAGTGAAGGTAAACTTCTAGGGTTTGTTTTATCCAAAAAAAGGCATTTGTATTGATCCAGACATAATAAAAGAAATTTCTGAAATTTCCTTACCCCACAAAAAAATCTATGTAATCATTTCTAGGTCAGATAAATTTTGCTAAAAGATTTATCCCCGAATTTTCCCAAATTGTTTTACCATTACAATCCATGTTTAAGAAACATTCAATCTTTAAATGGGGACATAATGAAAGAGAAGATTTTGATCTTATCCAACAAGCCATTATGCATGATCCCTTTTTAAAAACTCCAAATTTTTCTAATCATTTCATTTTGTATACATTTGCTTTCGAAACATCATACGCTGCTATTTTAACACAACTTGATGATCAAGAAATCAAAGCACCCATCTTGTTCTTTAGTTCTAATTTTCAAGGTGTTGAACTGAATTATTTAGAGGTGGAAAAACGGGCTTTTGTTGTTTTCAAATCTGTAAATCACTTCAAGACCTTTCTCCTCAAAACCCATACTAAAATAATAGTCCCATTCCCAATGGTGACACAATTAGTTATGCAAATGGAAGTAGGAGAAAAAGGTGAAAATTGTGTAACAACTTTGCAAGAATATGATATTGACATTAAACCAGCCAAAATTGTTAGAGGACAATGTTTTTGTAGATTGCTTAGAGGAGCTTCCAACTTACCGGTAGATGAGGACTCAGGTAACACCGTACATCTATCAGAGGTAAGCCAAATTGGTTTAGAGTCTCAATATGTTGATCTTATTTTCTATTTGAAAAATGGATATGCTCCCGCAGAAATTAATCATAAAAGGAAAAGGGCTTTAAGATTGAAAGAAAATCAATATGGAATCATCGAAGATGTGTTGTTCATAATAAATTACGATTCTCTATTATGAGGATGCCTTGAAAAGTCTAAAGCACAAAACGTTTTGCAGGAACTTCACGATGGACCTATTGGTGGACATTTTGGAGGAGATACTACTACACACAAAATGCTGCATGTTGGTTACTAATAGCCAACCTTGTTCAATGATACTGATGAATACATAAGGAAATGAAAAATATGTCAAACTATTACTGGAAGACAATGGAAACCTACCTTACCTCTACAACCAATCAACATTGATCAGCCTTTTGAACAATGGGGATTAGATATCATATGTGATATTGTTTCTCATTCCTCAAAGAAACATAAGTATATCCTTACAGCTATGGACTATTTTACTAAGTGGGTGGAAGAAATTCCACTAAAGGTAGTGTATTATGATTCTATTAGTGAATTCATTGATCGATTAATTATTACTATATTTTTCCTACAAACTCCACTTATGTTTGATAATGCATCTTACTTTTCAAGAAATAATATGACTGAATTTGCTCTTAAGAGGGGTTTCTAAATTAAATACACTGCTAACTACTAACCTCAAGGAAATGGTTTAACAGAATCAACATCGATATTGGAGATCTAACATCCCATAACACATCTAGGAGCCTTCGACACATCCAACTCAGCTATTTCTGGGTAAGTTCGCTTTACTTGTCCTTTGCAACATTTCTGTCGCTTATTATGTTTAGGTTTATGTGAGTGTTGTCTACTTGATTTCTGCGAATGCTTTCTATTGTTTCTATGCATGTTAACCTGTGGAAGCATCGTTTCAGTTTTTGTTTTCATCTCAGTGTTGTCGCATGCATGACATTGTTTTGCATGGATGGTCGTCGATTCGATGACTCGTTTCACACACATGCATTTTTTTCTATTTTGTGAATCTTGCATTTGTTGTTTGCGTCCATGATCATTCACTCCTTACACTCAGTTTTTCCATGCATTCATATCTTCATATATTTTTAGTCACCCGTTAGTGGGTTTGGGAAACCTTGGCCCAGACTCTGCCTTGCCCAGACAACATTGCACATTTATGAGAGGGAAGGCTCTACCTTCCTCCCAAACAATGTGAAAATTTGGCTAGACAGTTTCCTCTAGACTTGCATTGTGAAATTCTGGGAGGTAGTGTTTGGTGGCCCAGAAAATTGCTCAATGCAGTCCCTGGGCTTGCATGACTTTCCAACTGAAATTATGCATTGTGAAATCTCAGCACCCAACAGGTCAGTCTAGATTGCGCATTGTGCAATTCTAGCATTCAACCAACCTCACAATAGTCTGGAATACCTTTTGTGCAGTTTCGATAGTCAGTCTCCCGGCCTCCCAATGAAAATTGTGTAATCCTTGCCATCATTCTGACAAGTATGTTGCATGTTAGTGCTCAAGTTTGCTTTGGTTTTAACTGACATATTGCTTGCCATGCATGTCATCATGTCTCCAGTTGTAGCAAGTGTTCGTCCATCTCTCAACAGTTTAGGATCAATGACCTCCAAGAGATCAGGGTCAAAGGACACCAACGAAAGCACAACTAGAGATGGAATTCAGCAAGTGTCTATGAGTTTTGCGAATTTACAAAGACAACAAGTTGATCATAGACAAAGACATCGAGCTGAATGGCAGGAGATCAATGATACATTCTCAAGTACATTTGGGTAAGATCCTTAAGACTGTAAAGTCAATGTGAACATTCACAAGTCTGGTTTGTATGAGATTGCATGCAGGTTCCCCGTGTTCCCATGCACGGACAAGATACATTGGGTTGTCTCGAAAATTGATCCCGAGATAATGGTATTGAGGAGTGTTAGCGGGACAAAGATTGCTACCTTCAGGGCATAGGACTATCAACATTTCTACCACCTACCGAATCCAGTTATCATGATGGAGACACCCTTCATCATATCCAGTAGTAATGAAAACTCCAGAGATGTCTTGAAGAACTAGGTGAAGGAGCCAACCAAGTTCAAGATGACACCCAACTAGATTTACAAGATGAAGATACTGTGGAAGGCATATCAGTACTTGGTCATCTTTTCATGCCGCTTTTATGACCAAGAGAGCACGAAGACCTTCCCGCAGAGTTGGGTGATCACATTGGATGAACTGGCTAGTGAAGGTAGAGGATGCAATTGGTCTGACATGTTAGCTTATAAGCTGAAGGAACATGTAATAAGAGCTCAATAGTCATCCAAAGGTCATAAATCATAATTCTACATGTCAGCATACATCTTGGATGCAATCTGTGCATGTGAATAGTTCCTGGGCATGAAGTGGGCATGGACACCAGCAAAAACCTCTGTAAACACTTATTTGTAGGTTTTTTTTTGTTTTGTTTGTTTGTTTGTTTTTTTTTTTTCTAAATGCAGCTTCAAGGAATCATCACAGAATTGTCAGACCATTTTGTCACCCCAGTGTACAAGATGATATTTGAGCAGGATGCACCTTGCATGTCGAACGCAACAATGGAGGCATTGGTTGACGTAGGGGATTAGTATGCCTCACTTTTTGGCACCTTCATATGGATGTACAACATGGAGAAGCCTTTGCATGTTTTGTCGAAGTTTTCCCTGGACAAGATCATCATGCAAGAAGTGTCATACCACATCTCAGTAGGACTGTTAGCTAGACTACACTAGAAGAAAAAGGAACCATGGCCCACTCTTCTATTGCAGATTGGGTTTTATGAGATACAACATCTCAAGCATGTGGATCTCGAGATAGAAGAGTTAAAGAAATTTACTTTGAGCACAAGAAGCTTCAATCCGTATGACTTGCATTTCTTTGTGAAGGATCACTGCGGGAGAGTGAAGTTTCCTTTGATCCATGGGGCGTGTCATTGGGTTGAGGAAGACCCATGGAGATATTAACACAACTTCTCTAGGCCCAATGAACCAGTCGGCATTGCTGTGGAATGGTTAGAAAAGTTGCCTGAAGTAGCATCTAGGAGATAAACAACAAAGGGCAACATACCTTTGCATGACAAAGGAAAGAGAAAGATTGTTGACAGTGCAGAGGCAGAACAAAGCTATAAGTTCAGAGTAGATCCACTTGTGGAGAAAGTAGACTTCGAGATAGAGGTGAAGAGGTGAAAGCATGAGAAGAGGAACATGCAAAGGTAGAGAGATAAGTAGAGGATGGAGGAAACAATGAAGGAGTTGCAAGAGTTGAAGGAGAAACGCTGGAAGGAATAGGAGCTATAGAGAGAGGAGAAGCAAGTGCAACATGAAGAGACATAGTAGGGGGAACAACATGCACAGATATATGAAACTACGCCCATAGAGGTAGTAGACTCATACGAGCAGTTGGCACAAAGTAGACAGGGTGAGGAGTCTCATGAGTAGGACTTTGTTCTTGAGTGAGTACTTGAACAAATGGATACAGAGATAGAGAAGCTAGAGTTAGAGAAAGACATCGACCTCATGCATTACCACCAAGAGGTCAACCCACTGGCTTCACCACATTCGAAAGTAGAGCAAGTCCCAAGCGACAAAGGAGATACTGAGATCCTTGGAGATAATCAAGAAGAAGAGATGCACAACATATCATTCGTCGTGTCACAACATAGAGTTATGAAATCATGGAGAGTATCTACTCCAGATGTCCACACATCTCCTACACAGTTTGAGGAACAAGTGATCGTATGTGATGCGTGTAAGTATCTCGCAGCATAGGCTAATGCTATGAGGGCATATGTCAAAGCCAATAGCTCGAGTGTTCACTTCTTGATAGTAGAGAATGAGCGAATGGCTAAGGAGTTACAGACGACCAAGGAGGGAGGAGAACTGGTTGCAACATCCGCTAGATCAGAGCTAAATAACATGATACTAGATGAAGTATCATCCTTTGAGATAGTCATGTGGGTGTTGTATTCTAGATTTGGTATGGTGCATAAGGTAGTTGTCAATCTCAATGGTTGGCAACAATGTTTTGCTAGGAGAGAACATATCTTGTCAAACTTGCATACTGCTGTCGACCTAATGCAAAAATGGACAATGAGATACAAGTGATCCCCATTACAGTTGCCTAACATGATGAAGCCCCTGGCAGTTGAGTTGAAGGCATGCATCCGGAGTTAGATCTGGAACTATGAGGAACCACCACATCTCAGCACTAGTTTACAGGCTTCCCATGCATGGGTGTTCAGGCGCATGGATGTTGTTGTGCGCACACACGCGATCCCACCTATTGGGACACTCACTGAGGCGAAGAAAAAGGGTCAAGTCCAATAGGAGCTGGTCTCGTACTTTGACGATTTGATGCGCATAGCCAATAGAGCTATCTTTGAAATCAGTGTAGACACTATGGATTAGTATGTCACTCGTATGGCCGCAGTCAAGACAAGGATGCACATGTTATTAGATGAGTTGGACGGAGGAGCCAAGCCAGTGTACCCTGATGCAATAGAGCCAAGAGTTTTTTGCTAGAAAAGATGTCAACACATAGTACATGGACACCATCGTGGAATACCAATATTGGCATCAGTTTGCCACTGTCAACCATCATGAGGATGTCGAAGAGTTGGTCTTCCCACACTTGTCCGAGTCATATTGATGTCTTGCATGCCTTACTCAAGCATATTTTTTAACACATGGGTAGATGTGCATATTGTATGTAACATCTTGTAAAGTGGAGTTCAAGTGTTGATAGTTGAATGTAACAACCATAGTGTATTTGAAGAGTCATGAGGGTAGTTGAACAGTCACAAAGGGGAATGTCAATGGTCACCCCACCCTTTGCTATATATAGTACCTCATAACTCATCGTAGAGGCCTTTGGTCAGCTAAGCTTTTGATAGGAGTATCTTAGAGAAAACTTGGAGAGTATTGTAATGATCCTTGGCTTCTCCACAATGTAGAGCTAGTACATCTCTTTGGAGGAGTAGGCGACAGTGACTGTAACATTCCATTATTGGGACTAGTGGTTTTTCATGGTTGTACTGTATGATTGTAACTTTCACTTCTTAATATAATAGATCCAACACATTTCATGCATATTTTGTTATTGTATTTCAGTTAACTTGATTGCTCTAATGATATATTTATTTGTTCTCTTACGCATGTACATATACTCTTTCTATATATGTATGTATGAATCTTATTGAAATGTTTTGCTGGTTTAGCCATCACTTTGGATTGTTGGTTCACCTTCCTTACAACTTGTGATGCATCTTTTCTCGTGTGTTCCCTTCCAGGTTGCGTGTTTACACATGTTTCCAAGGGGGGAACTCACTCCACCTTCCATGTGTTAGAACCATTCATGCACCTTCCTTGGCTTGCTGTGCATGTCACAACCTTGCTACCAACAGGGACATCTTGCTTTCGTCTGCGCACATCCCTGGTCAATGTGATACCATATGAACCACTACTAGGACTCCTACACCAAACGGTCTGAGGTCTCATTGGGACTTCTTACCAAAGAGATCCTTTGACATGTTGGCACGTCCAACACCGTCAACACCTCACTAAAGCTTGAATGACCAAAGAAGGCCACTTTAAAGGAAAATCCAACTATATCACATATCAAACTCTTAAAGAGTATAACAGTTTATCTACCGAGTCAAGACTTGTGATTACGATAAAGGGTAGCCCCCATGGAACCAAAACATATTCATTCTTTATAAAATCTTAAAAAGATTAATGAGAATTATTTATGGCAGAATCACCCTGCATCGCAATTCATAGATCCGAAAGTCCTCCCTCTTGTGAAACATGATAATAATTGGACTTGAAGAAACATTAAACCATACCATTAAAAATACAATCGCATCCGATGTATTGCAAGAATGATAATAAGCCTTGCCTGTAACATTCCTAATGGTTTCGATTGCGATAAAATTATTCATTAAAGGAAAGCACTTAAGGAAATTATAAAGCTTAAGCAAAATCTTTGCTTAATATAAACCTAAGCACCTACTACACTACGATGTCACTTATCGCAATTACAAATCATTAAAAGATTTTTGGGTAATGTATATTCTTCGCTATCCCGAAATCGTCAATTGCAATACTGTGATAATGTGATTATCACAATCGCAAATCTCCCATTCTTAAAACATCGATACGATGATATTGTTATTTCATATCAATGCAGAAATTAAATAATGAACCTGTTTCACCATCCGAATAAATCTTGTGATGCGATATATTAATGAATAATAAATAAAACACACGGAGCCATGATTTTAGTAAATAAATGGGTTATAACTATATTAATGGTTTCAGGGCCCAAGGAGATTTGATGACTCGTTTAGATTGATCTGCATTAAAACCTCCCTTCCCCTCATTTCAAAAGATTTATGTGTTCGCATGATTTTACGTTTAACTCCTATTTTTTCTTCAGTTACTTTGTATACTCTGTATTGTAGGATTTCTACCGAAAGAGAATTGTGCAGCAAAATGACTAAGTTTAAAAAGGGAAAGATGTCTAGTGAAGACACTCAATTCTCTGCGTTTGATGTAACTAAAATGTCTCGATTATTTTCAGATACAACACGCCTAAGGATAGCGAGACTTCCTCTTGGGAAGATATGTATAATATGCTAGAAAAAAAGGGTTCAAGAATAATTATAACCAAAGAAACAGTAGATGCTACCATTTCTTCTGAAGCTTCTTATTTTGAAGATGCAAGTTCTTTCCTACACATAATTGTTTTCGGGCTAAAGATTTTACGATACACTGATATGGTAAAATGGATTATAGATAACATTAGCATTTTGGACCGTACATTCCAGACTTCAAGGAAATATGTTATTGGCTCCTTCACAAAAAAAGACTTGAAGATAATGTATTATATACCACACCCACAGAAGGTATATGATAAAGCCTTTGAAGAGTCCAAGAACTGCTTTACCTTGATACCCTTTTTGCCCATATTTCCTCCTTTTTCCAAATAAATGCAATAAATATAAGGTTTTGTTAAGCTAAGAACTCATATGTCCTCTTTTTCATATTTTGTCAATATGCCTAACTATTTTATTGAAGTGTGCATTTAGATACATAATTGACATGATTCTGCAGCTAATCCATAGATCTGCAACTAATTCCATTGTTGATAGGGTTCGAGTGCGTCAACTCAGCAAACGAGTATATGGGTAGATAGAGAATGATTCTCTCATGGATTTCTTCATGTTTACTCAAACCAATCCATCAAGATAATCTCACTACAACATAGTCAACCATGATAGCCAACCTAAAGATAATGTGTCAGAACAAAGTCCACGTTTCAAGAGATACTATCGATTTTCTTTTTTCAAATAGAAAATTGATGAATAAGTGGTATGATTTGGTTTGATAAGTATTGTAGAAAATATGCTTAGGCTTGAATTTCTCATGCTCTTAATTAAAAAAAATCTATAAGAACAATGATCGCTCTATGTTTTGGTGCATGCCACCATATGTAATTTTGAAAGCATCCTCTTGAAACTATTTTTCGATTAATAGATCTTGGTTTATACATTTTATGTTTCATTGATTAAAGTTACTGAATGCCTCATCGAGGGGCCCTATGTGCAGATCAGGTCTTTGACTCACTGGAAGTAGATTCTCTTTTGTTTCTTAGAATTAATTTGTGGATGCTTTGTTTTTATATTTTAGCATGTAGTTCAATTGAGTTCATGATTAAATTGATCTCTGCATTAGTAATTTCATTTTCTTTATACCTATCATAACCCAATCATTTTGTTTTCTTTCTACCTAGTATAATTAAATCATTTTGTTTTAGAGTTTCACTATTTCATAGCTTATCAATCTCGCTTTTGTTTTACTTTTGCATTAAAAGAAGTTGCAATAGTTAAGAGTGACAATCTTTTCTTAGCAACTGAAATCAAGCATATTTCATTTTCCAATTCGATGAAGTGGGATCTCCTTCACATCATTCCATGCTTTCATAATTAGCCTAGTTTAGCTGCAACATAAAAATCGAAAAATAATTAAAAATAGTTTAACTGAGTAGATTGATTTAAGAGAGTGCAAATCCCTGCTGAAAAGCTCAATTCAATTAGGATTAACTCTAGAATAGCCAATTAACAAATATCAAGGATAATAATCTAACATATATATATAGTAACATCATCTCCATACTGATTCTACGTTTAGACATTAACCATAAATTTGAAACAATAATGACATAAGTAACTTCTAGTACATATAGTGCACTTGTACTTCGTCAGTTTACTTGCCCTGGTTGATAATTTAAGCGTACAATTTAAGAAGAGTAAATTCATTTAACATTTTGGCATCGTTGTCAGGGAAGTACAAATAGAAGTTTAAAAAAATAATCACTTAAAAGAATGATATGCATAGGGAAAGAGACACTAAAGGTAGATTTGTAGGATGAGGAAGAAGTTCAATCCCCACAAATCCACTCACTCTACCTTGAGTTCAAAGTTCCACACCACCTACTCAAACCCGAATTCCATTTGTAGGACAATGAAGACTTCTTGAAGTCTCAAGATCAGAAATTCAATCTAGAACTTCACCTACTTCATCTATTGAAGCTATAATTGAAGAAAATTCTACATCCCCAACTACAGGAGTAGTTTTTCTATCTTCCATTGGTGAACAAATTCTAGGAGAAGAATCAGAAATTCCTAGTGAAGAAGAGGAACAAGAAACTTATTTTGGCTATCCATTGATAGAGGAACCAGAAGAATTAGAAGAACGTTACATTAGTTCTAAAGTATCTATCATGGCTAAAGAAGGGGAAGGTGAAGTACACGATGTCAATGGTGAACAAAATAGGATAGGAGGAGGTAGAGGTAAAGGAGGAGGTGGAGATATAAATAGAGGAGGGGGTAGAGGTAGAGGAAATCAAGGTCCTTTTGGATTTCCTATTTTTGATGAAGATACAACCCTCATAATGAAAAATATCTCACCTTCTATTGTTCCTAATTTCCATGGAAAAGGATGTGAAGACCCAGAGACATTTCTCTTCGAATTTGAAGTTTTATGTAGATCATATGATTATTTGCATGATGCTCAAAAATTGAAATTGTTCCCTTCTACGTTAAATGATTTAGCATTAAAATGGTTCATGAATCTAGGGACGAATTTTATAAGGACATGGGAACAAATGAAAGAAGCTTCCTTAGAGAAATATAGAGATTATTGTATGCCTCATAACATTAAGGACAAAGTCTTTAAAATAACACAGAAAGAAGATGAGAACCTTGAAGACTTAGTCGAGAGATTTGTCTATAATCTTAAAAGAGAAAAATTGGATAATTTGGATGAGAAAAATTTGAAAGCCCTCCTACTCAAAGTTATCAAAGATGAATGGGTCGATCTCCTTAACTTTATAGGAAAATGAGATATTTCTCAACTACCTTTTACAAATATCTGTGATTTATGTGTACATATCTCAAGGGGTAAAGCACGAGTTGGGAAAAGTCTAATGGACCCTCTCTTATCAAGAATCAATAATTTTGTGGTTGGGACAATCAGTAGGGCAAAATTAGGGAGCTTTCTTGATACTTTCAAGACATATATTTTATGGATTCTAAGTGAACAAATAGACAGCCTTAAAATATAGAACAAGAAAAAATATGAAAACGCTGCATTATCCATTTTCTGTCATAGATGTCGAAAGAAGCATGCTCTAAGAGAATGTCCTTTAGAATTAAAAACTATAGAAACTTGTGCCATATGTGCAGATAACCATGACATCAAGGAATTTCCTTCTTTTCTAGTTCTCAAGGTTGTATTTAATTATGAAGGGATACCATAACAAGTAGACCCTCTTTACTTTATTCCCAAGAAACCATGGTAGAACTCTCAAACAAATACCCCACAAGGGTTTAGATCACAACAATTTTCTCAGTCTTCACAAAATAATTGGAATCCATCTTGGCAGCCTTGGGCTTAGCCATAATCACAATCTTTGAATCAAGGCTGGGAAAATCTTTATGGGGCTTATACTCAATATCAAGAATATTCACCATCCTATCCTAATTTTCCACCACAATTCCTACCCTAATCTAATCAAATTCGTCAAGCCAATTAATTACCTCAAGTCCAAGTTCAAAATGAAAATCCACAACTCTCCCTACCATTTGCACAAAAATCAAATCAATTATCCGCTCAACCACTTCTGAATCCCAATAATAAAATGTCACAACAACAGCCTGTTTACAAGATGGAAGGGAAATACCCTCAAACCTATGTAATCACTCCATTAGATCTAAATAATGTTTAATTAAGGCCTAGAAAAGTATTGCAAAGAAAACCCCCTATTGTTATTCAGGAAGCAAGGACAAATCTTCAGAAACATAAAAATCAATCCGAAGAAGGAGAAACCTCTCAATCTTAAAAAGAGAATAATCAAATAGAAAACGTTCCAACAAATACTCCTACTATAGAACATCCCTCAGTATCCACTAGACCACCCTTTCCTAAGCGGTTGAAAATTGATGGAGTAGAAAAATCAATCACATTCCCTGATTATAATATGATGGATGAATTAAGACATGTCTGTATAAAAATTCCTTTATTACAAGCCATAAAAGAAATAACAACCTTTGTAAAAACAATTAAGGAACTAAGTACTCAAAGATCAAGAAGAAAAAGAAAAGACTTAAAAATAATTCAATTAGTCTAGAAAATTGCAGACATCATGATGGGGAAAATAACAATACAAAAATATCTAGATCTAGGGAGCCCCATTATGAAAATTCACATCAATGGAATTGAAATCCCTAACACACCGATTGATCTAGGAGCATGCATAAACATAATGTGTAAACAAGTTATGGATTCACTTAGACTTCCTAACCTTCAATTCACACCAACACTATTACAATTAGTAGATAGGTATGTAATTAAACCTGATGGTGTGTTAGAAGATGTCTGTGTATCCTTAGATTCTTGGGAATATCCATTTGGTTTCATGGTCTTAACACCTAAGAATAATCTCGGAGGACATCCATTAATCTTAGGAAGACCTTGGTTAGCTACCGTTGATGCTCTCATTGGTTGTAGATCAAGTGACATGTTTATCTCAGATGGAAACTCTACAAAGAAATTTACGTTTTACCCACCTGCAAAAGAAACAATAGAAATAGAGAATGAGGAATGGATAGATGATGATGATGATATACAACCTCTTTTCAGTACCGAACAAGTAAGAGAGGAGGACCAAATTTTAAATCTACTGAAAAATAATGAATCCTCCTCACATTATGACCATAGTCGAAATGAATATCTCTCATATGGATAAGCATATTTTCTCTATATGGAGAAATTTATGAATTATTCAATAGAAATTTTTCCATGTAAAACTTTGAATATTAATAAAAACCTGGAAGAATGACCAAAGAATCAATTGGTAGAAATTTTACAAAAACATTCTTCTGCTTATGCATGGGAATACACTGATATGAGAGGAATTCATCCTAAAACTTGCATACATCATATATACATTGAACAAAGTGCAAGACCAATTAGACAACCACAATGAAGAATGAATTCAAATCTAAAAGAAATTGTTAAGGAGGAATTACAAAAGATGCTAAATGTAAATTTCATCTATCCAATATCATAGAGTCAATGGGTTTCACCTCTAGTAATCGTTCCGAAGAGAAATTGGAAAGAGTAGGTATTGATTACAGGGAATTAAATAAAGAAACATTAAAATACCATCTTCCACTTCCTTTCATAGATCATGTCTTGGACACATTAGCGGGGAAAATGTATTTTTCATTTTTTGACAGTTTTAGTGGATATAATCCAATTCAGGTAGCATCTAAAGATCAAGATAAAAACACATTTACCTATCCATGGGAACTTATTCTTATCGGGTACTCCCCTTTGGAATATGAAATGCTCTGAAAACATTCCAAAGAGTAGTTGTCGAAATTTTCTGTGATCTTATTCATGATTGTGTGGAAGTTTATATGGATGATTTCACGGTTTATGGAGATTTTTTTAAAGAAGCACTTGAAAGTTTAGAAAAAATTCTAATAATATATAAAGAAACAAATCTTTTGTTAAGTCATGAGAAATTTTTTATGATGTTTAATGAAGGAATTGTTTTAGGCCACCATATTTCAGGAGATGGAATTAAGGTAGACTCATCTAAATCTGAAATCATTTCTAAATTATCAGTGCCAAGTTGTCAACGAGATGTTAGGAGTTTTCTTGGTTTTACGGGATATTATAGAAGATCTATTGAAAAATTCACAAAAATTGCATCTCCACTCTTTAAACTACTTACCAAAGACTGTGAATTTAGTTGGGATTTGGATTGTCAAGCTTCCTTTGAAACTTTCAAAAGAAAATTTCTGAAGCACCTATCTTAAAAGGAAATAATTGGAAATTTCCTTTCCATATATCAACTGATGCTTCATATATAGCCTTAGGAGCTGTGTCAGGGAAAAAATACCTTACTCCTTACGCAATCTATTACACTAGTAAACATTTAACTCCAAAGGAGCTAAATTATATTGTAACTGAAAAGGAATTTTTGGTTGTAATTCATGCCATTAACAAATTTAGACATTATATAATTGGCTATAAAACTTTCATTCACACAGACCATTTTGCCATTAGATACCTAATGAATAAAACGATCACTAATGGAAGAATAACTAGAGGGCTCTTATTGTTACAAGAATTCAACATCACCATTATATATAGACCCGGAAAACATAATACAATTGCTTACTTTTTATCTAGAATTCAAAATGATAATAATGATCAACTCGTGGAGGATAAATTTCTGGATGAATATATTTTTTGAGTATCTACCAAAGCACCTTGGTATGCAGGTATTGCTAATTATTTAGCTATAGGGAAAAAGGCATTTCATTTGTCTCCTAGAGAAAAGAGGAGGATAGTTCATAATAACACATCTTATTCATGGATAAACAAAGAATTATGCAAAACAGGACTAGATCTCATCATTAGAAGATGTGCTCGAGAAGATGAGACACTGGAAATACTTAAAGCATGCCATGATGAACCATGTGGAGGATATTTGTTTGAAAAAAGAACTACTTACAAGTTCCTACTTTTAGGATATTATTGGACTTGGATTTTCAAGTATACGAAGGAATCTATTAAAATATGTGACAGCTGTGAGAGAATGGGAAAACCTACTCTCTCAAATGAAATGCCATTACGACATCAGGTACTCATTGAACCATTTGAAAAATGGGCACTGGATTTTGTTGGTCCAACCAATCCACCTTCAAAACAAAAAATGTATATTCTGGTATGTACTGATTATGTCAGTAAATGAGTAGAAGCTAAAGCACTTCCTTTTGCTGCAAAAAATTCTGTAGTTTCATTTTTTTGAGGATATTTTCACTTGTTTTGTTGTTCTAAGAGAAATTGTAACAAATTAAGGAACACAATTTACATCTAAATTAGTGCAGAAGCTTGTGGAGCAGTACAAAATGAAGCATCAAAAGTTTGCTCCATACCATCCACAAGCTAATCGACAAGTTCAGTCTACAAACAAGGTGATTGAAGCAATTCTTACCAGACTATACACTTAGGAAGGATTGGGCATAAAAGCTTCAAGAAGCTTCATGGGCTTATAGAACTACCTGGAGAAGTACTGCAGGACATACTCCCTATGAACTTGTTTATGGGAAGCAGTTCTTCTTCCAATAGAGTTCCAGATCTAGACCTATAAAACAATAGTCCAAATGGATCTTAACTTATCAGAAGCACACAAGCAAAGGATGAGATAACTCAATGAGCTTGATGAAATAAGACAAGGAAAACTAGCCTAGTTCAGAAACAAAGATCCAGCTGGCATGACATGTACATTAAAGAAAGGAAATTTCATCCAGGAGATTGGGCATTACTCTTTGATTCAAAGTTTAAAAACTTTCAAGGAAAATTCCAAGCTCGTTGGCTTGGACCTTATGAAGTTGAAAATGTCTTTGACAATGGTGCAGTTAGAATCAGGACTATTGATGAAGACAAGATTCTTGTTTTAGTAAATGGACATTGACTTAGACTGTATTAGAAGCCTTCGACAAAAGAAGAATTTGTCAAAATTTTCCAAGACAATTCAGAATTGAAGATGGCTGAGAAGAATTCTTCTTCTTTTCCACCTTAGAAATTTTATTTTTATAAACATGAAAACCAACAAGTTGTTTGCATGCTTATACAAAAAAATTAAAGTGAAAACCAACTTTTGTTGACACCTTAAATTTTCTCTCTTTACCATTTCTTCCAAAAAGAAAATTCCTTTTTCCTAAGAATCCCTTTCTTTTAAAAGAAAAATCTCCTGGCTACAAAATTAGTGACTTTATGCAGCTCAGACAAGTTTCTGCAGCTCTAATAAAATTTTTGTAGCCAATTTGAAAGGAAAACTTGGTGGCTCAAATTGAAGAATACTTGACTCTTTTCTAGTGCAAAGTACCTGCAGTAGATATCAAAGGACAAATAAAGGTTAGCAAAGCAGTCAAAGGTATGTGATACTTTAATTTTACAATAAGGGTTAACATATTGCATATATGAATTATGAGGACATAGCACTACCGAAATAAAATGAAATCATTGCAAATCATGGGTGATAATTGCTTTTCAAATCCATTATAGTCCACCATTTTAACTCATGTCTCATCCTCATATCGAATCCATTGATTTGATTGTTGAGTCATTGAATTGAATTGTTCCAACAAATAACTCATTCGCTCGTTCTTTCATTTATCCAAATTCATATAGCCTCTCCATCTCTCTCCATCACATAACGAAACCATACCAATACCATTTTTCCCTATCAAGTAAATAGTTCTTGAGACAAAAAATCTCTCACCATGGGCGTTATTGTCCGAACATAACCAACAACAAAGAAGTTCTTGGAAGGATACCCTCAGACCAAGGAACTGTTACAGAAAGTACAAAGGTTAAAATTCATAGGATAATTTGATGGTTTCCATAGGGAGATAACGAATACTTTTGCATGAAATTTTGATGGAACAAAGGTTGAAATAGGTGATGTCAAGTTCATAGTAACAGATTCCCTAATTGCAGAAACCACCGAATTTCCTAGATATGGAGAAAAGTGGTTCAAAAATAGAGGAATCGAAGGAGAAGATTGGAAAATCCTCTTGAAAAACCCAAACATGGACACTACCATATTCAGAAAAAGGTATTCCTAGTTCAACCCTAAAAAATAAATGGAGAAATTTGCTCCTTGTACTTCATAAAATTATTACTTGTGAATGTTGAATTAGATGTATGTTTTTCTACCGCATTAGGATAATGATGAATTTCCTTGAAGAAAACCAAATGAATCTCCCATACTTTCTCTTGCATAGCCTTAAGAAAATTCCAATGAATTTTCAAAAGAAAATCTAGTCTATAGACAATAAATTTACCATCATGGATTGATAAAAGTTTTGATAGAGTGGAGCGATAAAAAGGGTCTTTTTAACACCTAATTACCTCACATTAATTGTCAACCCAGGGACGACTTTTTATTTCAAGAGTGTATTCAGTCTGAGGCGGCTATTTACTCAAGAGTAATGTTTTGCAGTATAGCGTTCAGAAAATACAAGGGTAGACGAATGCTAAACTATGACTAAATTACATCAAAGGATAAAATTGCACAAGACAACTTATCAGTCAAGGGTGCGGAAGCGATAACCCATCCCTCTAGAAACTGATGGAAAGGAAATTAGAGCATGGACCATAGGTCTGGGAGCTAGGCAGCGACTGTTGAGGCTCACTATAGCCTTAGACCTTCTCTCACACCAAAGCAGCAAATACAAGTAAATGGAACGGCAGAAAGTAAAATGGAACAACAAATAGGAAATGGAACAGACTAAATAGAACAACAATCAAAAGAGCTAAATCTTGCGAGTCAAACCAACTGATTCACATTCTGATATAACATTCTTTTCCCCTCAAGCAAACTGGATGGAATATACTTTATGGAACATGACTCATTGATGAATTATAGAACAACAATAATCAACCATATATGCACGCCTCACATTAATATAGTAATCTGAGAATGAAAGATAATATAACTATGTTTCAAAACAGAGTAACATTACTTTCAAGTTCCAATAATTGTTATTTTACATGGATCTAATGACAGTAACATTCACACCGATGCTCTGTAACAGAAATAGCTAGTTTAAGAATAAAAACACGTGATTCAACTCTGAAGAGATCCAATTACACGGTGCAGAGTCATTACACGAATTTTCTGAGAAAGACCATTAACGCATTGATCATAACAGAGCATAACATAGCATATGAAAGATATATCAGATTACTGAGTAATAAAGATAAGCAAACCACTCATAAATCACGGTATAATGATACAACAACAATTGTAAAGATATGATACACAACAGCAGCAGCGTACTCCACCAGAGGCTGGGCCCTTAGCTGCCAGCGGATGCTGCTGGGTTACTTCAGAAGGAAAAGAGTGAACAACAACGCCCAAATTATGTATTAATCATTAAATGGTGAAATCATTACAATAGTTGAAGCTTTGAGACTTACATCATAATACAATCCTTCCTTCCTCCTATCCTATCATGAATCCTTGCTTCTAAATCTCTAATTCAAATCATCAATTCTCCATCATTCGAATCCCCAAAGTCATCCTGAAGCCATCCTGAAGCCATCCCCATCTCTGATCTTCGTTTTCATTTAAAATAGAGAGATCAGAGAGAAGTTACAACAAAAGATAAGTACAACATGATTTCTTTTACAAAATTGGATTGATTCTAACCAGTTGATCAACAAGAAAATATATTTCCTCCCATCTCTCAACAAAAGCAAGACGAATTTGGCTTTGTAGCTGAGATTTGGAGGATGATCGCAACAGCAAATCTGAGAAAATCGTGCTTAGAGAACCCTGCGTTTCTCTCTGTACAAGCCGAATTTGGGCAAACCGTTCTTTAAAAAAATTAATTGGGCCCGTTTTGGACAAAACCATGTTCCGGATTTTCCGAATTCTTCTCAATTTACGCAGAATCTCAACTGCAAAACTGTCACTCCTTATTCCAACGAATTTATGAGTTGGCAGATTTAATGGTCAAATCTTCAATCTGGAAATTATCTTGGAGGCTAAAAATGGCGAATAATGTTACAACTGATTTATGAGAACTATCATTGATAAAATCAGACATAATTATCAATTTATTAGAAATAAAGGAGAATAAATAATATAAGAACATAAATCATCATAAAATGGATTTAAATGATAAATTATAACAAATGATATGATGAAGAATAGTGGAAATGGGCGGGATAAGTGTTCAAAAGTGATAATAATAATGACATATTAACGTCCCAACATACCCCCACACTCGATATGTTGCATGTCCTCATGCAACGAATACTGAATATATTGCATGTCCTCATGCAACCCAAAAACAAAAACCCATGTGTTAACCAAGCAATAAAAAAATATGTTCATCTCAGCTCGTAAAATGGATAGAACAAATGAACTCTTCCTCACTTAATGAATATTCAATTTTAGCAATCTTTGATGAAGGCATAACAACTTTTACATTGACATTCAAATTATGTGCATATGAAGTTGCAACAAAATATGATATAAGTGACAACAACCTTCATTAACCATTTTCTCAAAAAATACAAACCAACTTTTGTTGAAATTTGGCAAGTAAATTTATAATATATGAATGCCTTTATGATCCAAAAATTGTACGGTTTTGATGCACGGATCATGAGATATAAACAAAATGGTTGTAGGTGAGAGTGCATGATTTCCGAAATTTTATGAACCAATTTATCTTGAATTTATCTAAGTATGTGTATTTTGATCGTATGTCTGTGTTTCCTAGAGATTACAAGAATTGAGTTCATGGTTTAAAAAATATTATGGAAATCAATTTCTACACTGAAATGGTATGCCTTAAATGAGAAAGAAAATAGAAAACATCCATCATGCGTAGCACTTCCTCCCCCGCTCTGAAAAATTAGCATGCCCTCATGCGATGCTAGAAAACAAATAGAGGTGGTTGCTACTATCTGTTGAAGTCTATGCTTGGTGTAAAACAACATGGAATAAGGGAGGTGTGGAGAATGAATAAGAATAGAAATGGACGATAAAAAATATGAATGACGTGGTCATAAGAAAGAAAGGAAGGAACACTCCCCCACACTCGGAAATGATATGCTGCTGAAAAAGGGGAAGTGGTAAAGATGTGAAATGAAGAATGATAAATAATGCTCAAAATGGATTTTCATTAAGTTCTCCTAAATTCATAATAAATTAGAAAATTATGCTATTTTACCTTAAGTTTTACCTCCAAAAGAAAAATGTGGAATAACATATATGTATTGGCAGTTGTTGAAGCTGATGTAGGCAAAGTTGGTGCTGAAGGTGATGTAAAAGGTGGAATCTAGGTAAGCACATAATGTCTGAAGAATTGTTCACGTTCACGAAGTGCTCGAGCCTCTTTTGTTAGTGGCAATCATGTGGTCATGATGTGAATAGAATTACCCTTGCATACTTGTTGTTCTCCTGTAAAGAAATCACTATTTTGCATATAATGTTCTTGAATCCATAGTGTTAGTTTTAAATAGCAATAGATTAAGTTGCATGCAAAAATTTCAATCAGAAAAACTTATCAAATCAACAAGTTATGGCAGAGTGCAGTAATCATATCACATGCAATCCCATAATGCATACATTCCCCCCTCCAATTGGAAAAGGAATTCCATGACCATAAAGCATATGAGAGGTGTTGGACTGACGACAAGGCAAGGGAATGAAGAATACAATAGTAAATGAAGCAGAGTACAGAGTACACATATCAATGATAGGACAACGAGAGTTATGGTTATAATGAGAGCAGAGTGTATAAAGATAGTTACGAATAAGAGATAGGACGCTTTGGATTGATGATAGTTTATGGAAAAAGGACAACAATATGCTAAAAAGATGCTCTGCTGACGGTATTCTAGCTAAAAATGATGTGATTGATCATAAAACAATTTCTCATGCATAAAGGTTCAAAACAGGGAAAAAGTTAAGGAAATAACTTCTCTGATAAAAAGAAAATAAGAAAAGGGTATTATAATAATAATTGGCGAAAAGATATAACTTCAATAGCATAAGCAGAGCCGCTACTGCCAGCAGGCGTCCATAGCCTCGGCAGGGTTGCTTTTTAACCCATATGAGCCAGAATCCTCATTTTATAACTAGAGAGTTTCAGTGATGTTCTACAGAAGAGATCAGTGTGCTGGTGTGGTAATCAAATAACCACACTGCCATTCAATGGGATGTAGCAAAAGTGATCAGGCCGACTCGTGATGAGACCTCCTGTTCCAAGGATAATTTGGCTATCCAATGGATCATAACCCTGGTGTGGTGGCCATAATGGGAATTTCACTTTGTTACAACCTTATGAACATGGTAGGATGGCTCGTAATGAGACCCCCTATCCTCCATCCGCGAACAAAAATTTGTTGTTATTACACATTTTTATGATAAAAAGAGGGAGGCTCAGTACTCCTTAAGAGCAGGGATGGTGGAGGAAGTTGAACATGTCAATAGAAAAATATACTCATAATCTCATTTATTATAGATAGAGAAGATTATAACCAGGAAGGGTGGAACTAGCATGGTATTAAGATAATCAATCAGTATCATGTACAGTAGAAAACAATGCAGTAAAGTAGTATATAAATAATTGTGTTCTTTTGAAAGTAAACTATCATCAAGGAGCTGTCCTGTTAAAGATCATAACTTGAATGATAATAACTTGCTTCAAAAGAATCCATAATTCTTGTCCTCATAAAAGTAGTGTACTGCATGCCATGAAAGTGAATCAGTAAAATGTGGTTGAGATGAACTAGGAATAATCCCACAAAAGAAAGGAAGGGTTGCTCTTAAAAATACTCCCAAAGTGTTGTTTTTTTGAAGGAACAGCAAAAACACTTAAAAAGAAAGTGGTGTTCTGTGTAGGAAACAACAAAGAAAATGCATACCAAAAAAACAAAAATACACACAAAAAAGTGTGAAAATGCAAATGCCGTTCCTTTGGAAAAAAGAACAGCAAAAACTAAAAGTGTCATTCCTTTAGAAAAAGAACAAAAAATGCAAGTGTCGTTCCATTTCGAAAAGGAACAGCAAAACGTGAAAGCGCTGAAGTGCTGTTCCATTTCGAAAAGGAACAACAAAACATGAAAGTGCAGAAGTGTTGTTCCATTTCGAAAAGGAACATCAGCTGTTCCATTTCGAAAAGGAACAACAAAATGTGAAAGTGTAGAAGTGCTATTCCATTTCGAAAAGGAACAACAAAACATGAAAATACAGAAGTGTTGTTCCATTTCGAAAAGGAACAACAAATCGTGAAAGTGCAAAAGTGTTGTTCCATTTCGAAAAGGAACAGTAGTTGTTCCATTTCGAAAAGGAATAGCAAAATGTGAAAGTGCAAAAGTTATGTTCCATTTCGAAAAAGAACAGCAAAACGTGAAAGTGAAAAAGTGTTGTTCCATTTCGAAAAGGAACAACAGCTGTTCCATTTCGAAAAGGAACAACAAAATGTGAAAGTGAAAAAGTGCTGTTCCATTTCGAAAAAGAACAACAAAATGTGAAAGTGCAAAAGTGTTGTTCCATTTCGAAAAGGAACAACAGCTGTTCCATTTCGAAAAGGAACATCAAAATGTGAAAGTGCAAAAATGCTGTTCCATTTCGAAAAGGAACAACAAAACGTGAAAGTGCAAAAGTGCTGTTCCATTTCGAAAAGGAACAGCAGAACGTGAAAGTGCAAAAGTGCTGTTCCATTTCGAAAAGGAACAGCAGTTGTTCCATTTCGAAAAGGAACAACAAAATGTGAAAGTGCAAAAGTGCTGTTCCATTTCGAAAAGGAACAACAAAACGTGAAAGTGCAAAAGTGTTGTTCCATTTCGAAAAGGAACAGCAGTTGTTCCATTTCGAAAAGGAACAACAAAACGTGAAAGTGCAAAAGTGTTGTTCCATTTCGAAAAGGAACAACAACTGTTCCATTTCGAAAAGGAACAGAAAAATGTGAAAGTGCAAAAGTGTTGTTCCATTTAGAAAAGGAACAATAGCTGTTCCATTTCGAAAAGGAACAACAAAACGTGAAAGTGAAGAAGTGCTGTTCCATTCCGAAAAGGAACAACAGCTGTTCCATTTCGAAAAGGAACAGAAAAATGAACCGTGAAAAAGGAACAGCAAAATGAATGGCTGAACCAAAAAGTGTTATTCCTTTAGAAAATAAATAGCAAAACGAAAATTATGTCCCTTTGAAAAAGGAATAGCAGGAACGACAAAAATGCACACAAATGCTGTCCCTTCAGAAAAGGAACAACAAAATGCACAACCATAAAATGAAAGCACGCAAAGAATGAATTAGCTGTTCACTGCATTGATGCTGAGGATGAGTTGCACTTTGATTGAAGCAACACCTGAAACACAAAATATAAGAGAAATTAGAAAAGAAACAACAAAAATCAGTATGTAAATAAATAAATTGAGTTACAACAGCTATGATGTTATGTCAAAAAAATGATCTATTCAAAAAATGTTTTCGCAGCAAAGACATGACAGGAATCTTTAAACGGAAATCAATTCTTCATTTCTTCTATTATGAATCCGTTAGGTAATGAGTTGGATAAAATTCCTTTGTTTCATTAAAATTTCTTTCGAGAATCACTCGTCCATAAATTGACCTTCTTTTTCTCCTAGGACCTGTAAAAAAACGAGTATCTACCTGCAATAAAACATTAAATCATGGAGAAAGAGAGGTGCGCAGGCTCCCTTAGTCCAAAAATTATGCAAAAAAACTAACAAGTAGTTACTATGTAGAACAAATCCACAGAGAAAATAACAAAGTAAAATTTATTTGTCACTTGCGGGAGAGCAGTGGCCAATCATGCTACCCTGCAGTGTTTTAATCACAACTTCTTTGTTTTTCATCGAAATTGAGTGATTCCAAAGCCAAATGAGAGATAATTCAAATTTTTATCTCCAGTAGCAACATGTTTTAAAAATTCAATGATATGATATGTCAATTTTAGTTAGAACAACCTGCATAACATAGTCATTTTCGATTACCGGCTTAGACCAACAGTTGATATTTCAAACATAACTTTTTCGTTTGATGTCGGATTTGAGTGATTCAAATTGGAAATGAAATTATATTCATTTATTTATTTCCAATAGAAACATGTTTTGAATAGAAGAAGAATTGATAGGTCAAATACTGTAAAGAACAGCCGGAAATACAGAGTTTTAAGAGTGCTGATTTACGATAGACAGTCAGTATGTTGATCATAACTTCCCCATACGATATCGAAAATGAGTGATTCCAATTTTATTTCAAACTAGATTCATAGGGGAATCTACCATAGAAACATGTTTTAAAAATTCATTCATTTTGGCCTTCAAAAACTGACTGTCCCAACTCTGTTCCTGAACTTCCCACTAGACACCCTGTCAATGTTTTGTTTCTAACGTTTTCGTTTCAAATCCAAATTGAGTGATTCAAATTGGGTTAGAAAGTAGACATCAAGGGCTACTAAGAATAGAAACAGGTTTTAAAAATTCATTCATTTAGGCCTTCAAAAACTGTCTGTCCCAACTCTGTTCCTGAGCTGCCCACTAGACACCCTGTCAATGTTTTGTTTCTAACTTTTTCGTTTCAAATGAAAATTGAGTAATTAAAATTGGGTTAGAAATTAGACATCAAGGGATACCTAGGATAGAAACAGGTTTTAAAAATATTCACTTTTGGTCCCTCAAAACATGACTGTCCCGACTATTTTTCCAGAAATTCCATCAAGCCCACAAGCCAAAAAAATGATATTCAAGCATTTTTTCATATTGATGATAAAAATGAATATAAGTGTTTGTAGAACTATTATTTCCATTATAATTCATGTACATACAAAAATGAATTAAAAAAAATTATCACCAATGTTAATTTGCATAGCATGTTGCAACAAAAAACAACTAGGTTTACATGGAAAACCAAAATGCATTTATTTATTCCCTTATTTATTTTATTTTCTATATTAACCTATTTTGTTTTGAAAAATGAATGTGGCTACGTATATGAGTACTTCCTGTGGAGCCATTTTCGAAATAAGGCTCCATGTATGCACATACCCAAATTTGAAAAATGCATCTTAATGAATATTAGGGTATGAGAAGCCAACTTCCCTTGAAAAAATGGTATAAAAAATTGTTGAAGCATAGAATGATGTTGCAAACAAATGATGGAGTGAAACCAATCTTCAATATATCCTTTACTTTTTTGATTTCGCATAGCCATCATATCATG
>APFE030653327.1:2555-14111 GCA_000404065.3 Pinus taeda
ATAATGAATTATCTACAATTTTTGTTACAACATTCTCAGTAACATTAACACATTTAGACCTATCGGTCTGTGAAAAGTTTTCAATTTGTGATGTGAAATTGTTGACTGAGAAAGGAGATGGTTGGGCAATATAATTTCCGAAAAATGACTCGGAAGAATAATTTCCTAGGATATTATTGTTGAACGCGACTGGTTGATTTTCTTGTTCAAATTCTATAATAGTGTGGGTCATATGTTTCTCTCGATCGATCCTTATTTGATTGGGCTTGCCCTTATAGGGGAGCCACATATGGGACCAATCCGTGGAGATATACCCATGGAGTTTTTCTGACCAATCCCTGCTTAAAATCAACCCATAGAATTCAGGTATATCGGCGACTAGAATATCAATCCTTTGGACTATTCTTGGATCCGCCGATAACCTGATTGTTATAGAGTTTAAATCCCCTAGAACTTGAACTTTAGTTCTATCTAACTGCACAATGTGAATAGAAGACTTCTGGGGTTTTATATTCAGTTTGGAGCAAACTGAAGCAGGCATTATATTCGAGGATGCCCCAGAATCAATTAAGCAGTTGTGTAGATTTCGATTGTAAATTTCATAAGTTAAAAGGAAAGGAGGGGTATGGGAGTTTGATCTATCTCCAATCAGAATTGTGTCAGTTGCCTCAACTCTACCAGAAGGGGGTTGTCCTGAGTCGCTTGCAGCTTTAGTGGTGGGAAGAGGGGAAGAAGGAATAGCGTTAAGTTCTTTGAGTAGTAATTTTTGCTGATGTTTTAATTTACCAAGTTCAAACATGGTTATGTTTGCCTTAGTTTTCTTCATGTCATCGACAATATTATAATCCATCGAATCAAAAATTGCCAATGTCTTAGATGACGAAGGTGTAGTGGAGGATGATGGCTGATTGTTAGATACTGTCGCGTCTGGCTTCCTAACGGGTACCTTTTCCTTTGCAGTATTGGTTCCAGCACTCCTTTTCTTTGGATTAGCTTGAACAGGTTCGGGAATACCTTTACTCCTTGTAGTGACAGGAAAGGCTTCTTGCTCAGTGTCAGTATCGGAATTAGGGAGTATAAAGTCCCACATCCCGTGACATTCAACTACTTCCTCTTCTTCTTCTTCAGATGGTGTAATTGTTTCTTCCTCTTCTTCTTCCTCAGGATCCGAGTTTGCGTATGATATAACATTTGGAGGCTTGGACTCGGGTTTCTTAAAATTCCTATATGGTTTCTTTGTTGAGGATTCTGATACTTGTTTCTTGATCTCAACCATTTCGTTCGACATGGTTTTAAGGAATTTCTGAAGGCCCTCCATGTCATATGGATCCTTAGTGATCTTTTTCTTTGAGTTATCTTTAAAGGACACTTTTTTAGATTTTCATTCTTCCAGGGCAGTTTTCTTTTCTAAGGCGGTTACACTTTTTTCCACAGCGAGTGCTTCCTTCATGTTTTCAGCCAATGTAGGCTGTTTAGCCCTATCGACAAATATGGCTATATTCGAGGGTAAGGCAGTGATATACCACTCGCTTCTAACTTGTTCTCTTGGCTTATCATCAGTGGGGATTTTGTTCAAGAGTTTGTTGAATCGGGAGTTGAACTCCTTAATGGGTTCTCTTAACTCGATCCTTAAATTGGAAAGGTCATGGACAAGTGTAGCTAAGGATCTGCCATCGCCGTATTTGGTGAGAAATTGTTCCTAGAAGATATTCCAACTTGTGATGGATCCAGAGGGCAAGGAAAAATACCAAGACCCTGCAGATCCTTGCAGTGAATAGGGAAACAATCTTACTACCACATCTTCTTCAGTGACTCCCTTTAGATTAACTGACAACATAAAATTGTTTATATGTTCTTCTGCCAAAGTTCCAGCATCTGGATTGAACTTGGGTAGCCATTTTTCGGGGTAATCGGGTAAAGGATGTAAAGGTACAGGCATAGTGACTGCACCAGGACTTCTCCATGGTCTTTGGGCCATTTTAGGATTACCAATGATTGCTTGTGGTGTTCCAGGTGCTTGAGAGGGAGGTGGAAGTACAGACTGAAAATATTTCGATGTTTGAGATGAAGTCCCTTGGTGAACAATGATATGTAGTGGTGACGTGGGTGTTTGACTTCGCACAGGTGATGATGAAATGGAAGATGATGGAGAAAAGGTTTTGCTACCAGAACCTTTAGCGGTCTTTTTAATCCTTTTCCCTTCGGGTAAAGGAAACGCGGGTGGTTCAATACCTAGCTTTTCGCTTTGGAGTCTGGTAAGGTGAGGGGGTAAGCGAAATTGTGAAGTCTGACTGCCTTGTGATACTTTAGATCTAGGAGGCAAATTGAGAAGCCTTGAAGTTTCTGGATGATGGATTGAACTTCAAGGGACTCCGGACTTAAGTGTTCTGAAGTATGATGTAATTGAGCAGTAGTGGTTGATCCTTCTTCGTCTCGTCTGGATACTGGAGATTCAGAATGCGAATGAGATATCCAAGGAGAGGTGGAGGGTGAATTACTCTTTGAATGGTTTGTAGGTGTTGGCTTACTCGCCATTCATAGCGGATGGCCCTCCTTCTAGCGCCAGAAATGTCGAGGCCTCGAAAATCGCTGCAACAACATTGGGGGATAACCACCCGGTCCGGACCTTAGTACAGCTCCTTCTCCGTTTGGGATGGTGGCTCCGACTGGAGATAACGGGACCAGTTTACCGATAATAAATAAAAGGGATGGATGGGTGATGAATAGTTTTCTTTTGGTGATAGGTGACTAGCTTATTCTATTGACAAAAATAGGGAAACCAATACTAATCCCATGAACAACTTATTCATTCGGAATGCAATGTTAAATAATCATTATCTATCTAACAGGAATATAGATGAATCTGTAAATAAATATGAGATATTCAATCATTCAAAGATTACTTCATATGAATAGTCACAATGAAGCGATAAATACAAATTACTCCATTCACTGTTTATATCATCAATACATATATACGATTGAAAGAGAACCATGCTATAGACAACCAATAGTGGAATGCATAAAGGATGCTGCGAAAAGCACATATATATATAAGCGATAATAGCAAGAGCAATTTAAACAACAATTAATATGAAAGGAATGAGTACAGACGCAGATAATAGTACCATGTGAGCTGTCGATCAATCTGAAATATCAATCGCTATTCAAAATTCCTTCTTCAATAAAGAAATGCTTTTAAACAAAGACAGTAGTACGCATTTGCATAAAAACCTTCCACATCAAATTCAGAATAATTGGTCCAGTTTCATAAAAGAATATCCCTGAAGTACAATAGTGCAACTTCAGGGTTTAAGTCATATACAAAACTTTACGACCCTTTCTAAATGCATGAAAGGGTCTATAAATACTACTAAGCTAAAAAATCTATGAAACAAAATCCTAATAAATTGGCATCAGTAAATGTGATCTATCTCCTTGGGGCGATCTGGCAGTCGGCGATGTGAATCATGACTCAGGTTGTTTGCTTTTAAACCTGAGCTGGCTTATCGCAAGCATCGGCTCCACTTCTAGCGGTCTGTTGAGGCGCAAGATGAATTGGGCAGCAAAGGTGGCATCCTGAATGTTGGGTATGATATACCCGACAACATCTGTGAGGCATTTTAAGGCGGCTCTTTGGCTGTATGGCTTCACTAAGAAGAACCAATAAGCATCCCATGTTAAACTGTTGATTCTAGCGATTAATCTTCCGTTTTTCTCCAGCTCCGGATAGCATGAATGCTCCAACATATTTGTCGCTGTTAATTGACCTGGAGTGCATTGGGAAATCATATTAGACAAATAAAGCATATTATTTACTAATTCAACCAAATTGCTAGTGGTTGCTTTGCATTTGAAAATTGCTCTTTCTGCCTTCATTAACTGTGATTGCCATTGTGTGAACAATATTTCTTTGTGCGATTCCAGAATTCTCGGTAGATTGGTCACCTGGCCTTGATCAGAATCTTGCCATTCTATAAAACATGTCAGTGTTTCTTCGGCCTGATCTAAATCGGTCCTTGCCTTTTCTACCATTTCACTTATGGATGCTACTAACTCACACAATGGTTCTGCTTGTATATTCTGCTGACATAGGAGCTTAACTTGATTTATCAATGCCTTATTCAATTGAAGCGCTTCTGATTTGAATTCATCTACCTGAGGGAGCCTTTTCATTTTCTCAATTTGAGTTGACAATTGAGCGATTTTCTCATCTTTAGCTTTTATTGTTCCCTCAGTCGATATTCTTAATTGCTCCAACGCTGCCGATAGCTCCCTTTGCCTTTGGATTGCGCTCTCATCAATCCTCTGCTTTTCCTCTTGTAATTGCTTAGTCAGCTGATGATTGCTCTGTTGCTACACTAGCAATTCCTGCTCCGCCTGCTCTGCTTTCTGCTGAACTTCCGATAATTTCGCCTGTAGCGAAGAGATGTCTTGATCCTTTGATTTCAATAAACTGCTCACCTCCGATGCTTTATCAATGGTCACCGCCGAATATGCTCCAGCGTATTGTGATAGCTTGGTTAAGTCATCGGAGGGGTCGAATTTCTCTTTCCACACAACATTGCCCGTCACTGTTAATTCAGGGAATAGAGAAGGTTGATTAGCCCTTCTCCTTTTCCTCTGTCGCCTTACAACAGCTTTATGCTTAGGGATATAAAATACATCCAAAGGGGGAATCTCTTCAATTTGCAAAATGATTTCGCCCGATGGATCTTTAGGAATTATTTCTGCTTCTTTTGATTTGGGTAGGTCGCTGGTTTCGCCCGAAACCGGTTTCGATGTCGCTTCCTATGTGTCTCCTTCTTTAGAAACCTCATCATCTCTTTAGCACTCTAGGTTTTCGATGATTGAATTGAATTGCTGCCATTGCTGGAGCAAATTCGGATCAACTAGTGTATCATCATTAATTTTAGAGCTGCTCTCTTCTTGGGCTTTCGCCTGGATTTCTTCCTGTCACTGCACATTTTCCTGGGTTTCTTCCTGCCTCTGATTATGCACTTCCTCCTACTTCTTTGATGTAGTAGGAGGTGGCATATTACTTCACTGCTCAGGCTCGCTTGATTTTGTCGTCGTTGGAACAGTCGCTAATAGGTCTAGAGGCAGAGTTTGCAACCTCTGTTCTCTAATTCTGTTAAATTCGGCTAGCCCTTCGTCGTTGTATACATTTCTGGCAAGCGACTTAACTTGATACAACGATTTGGCTGATGCAAACAAATCCTCGAATATGTCTTCTTTGTGCTCGACCTTGGCCAATTTGGCCTGGTCAAGCGCATTGTAAGCGGTTTTCCTTGGATCATACTGCCTGCTTGGCAGAGTAGCCAAAGTGAGCGAATTTATCTTCCCAGCTTCCTTCTCTGCATGTTTGATATCATGCAGGGTGTAAATTCCAATTCGTAAGGGAAAAGAGGGCCAAACATGCTTTTTCGCTTTCTTCAGGGTCTGAGTAACCCCATCCGCATTGATTTGATAAGCTACTTCCCTGGCAAATAACTTATCAGGGATGTAAAGTGGGAGCACATGGGGCCTGGCCTGACTGCCAAAAACTCTGATGTAGATGAATTTCTCCTCTCCAAACCAACTTGCTACTGCAGTTGCATCTACCCCTGCTTGTTCAGAAATCTTCGGGGCAGGCTTATCAAAAATGGAGTAATGAATTGGAAACATGAAACCGTTGCAGATTTGATAAAGGTGGTTCTTATAGTTGGTCTTCCACAAATTTTGATGATATATGTGAATGGGTGTGGGGTCTTGTGACGTCCACCTCCATCCGAGCACAGGAAACCCAAAATTAAAACATAATACATCCAACACATAGGTGTTGTAATAAAATGGTAGAATGAACCTCTCTATGACGCGAGAGTTAAACCTGAAATCGAGAATGGCCTTGGCTAACTTGTCGGATAATATATCCGCCCAATCCATAATCTCGCCACTACATGCCGCCTCCATTAAGGAGACCATTTCTATGGTAAAATTGGCGGAGTCATGCAATCCCCATAGCCTACACAACATAATTCCAGCATAGCAGTAAGGAGAACATAGGGAGTCGACTGAGTACTTACCCGAGGATTCATGCTTGTGCTTTGCTGGATTTTGTCTCCAGCCTCGAATTGGTTCGGACTCGGTCTCGTTCTCTGCTCGAAATTTCTCCATAAATGTCGTATTATATTTTTTCTCTCCTGCCAGTAGGTGATACATTTGCCTTAGATCTGCGGCTCGAAAAGAACCAAAAATCCTCCCATATCCAGTGGTAAACATTCTGTTGGTAATTGGGATCTCTTGGATTGCCCACCTTACCACATCCATATATGGGAGAATTTGCTCTCGGGCCGCTATTCTGTGCAGAAAGGAGTTGGCCAAGTCTTTTAAATTGGCCTCAGATTTGCTGGTACTATCACATGAGACTTCTATCCCGGTCACCTTCGGCTCTTCGGCTTTAATAAAATTATATGTTCCTTGCCAAGTGGCCCTGGTAAGTCCCAGGTGTAGGAATATACAGGGTAAGTTCCTTAGACAGAACACCAAAAAGGACACCGCTCACAAACAGATCACAGATCAATACACCAGTATTTTGACGTGGTTAAAACCCTCAGAGAGGGAAACACTCCACGGCCTGCGCCAACGTGGCTACTACAGGCAATTTATTAATAAAAGAATGAAAATTTACATAAGCTTCTCTCATGCACGGTTAACCTACAAATGACCCTCCATGCGCTTTAAATAGATTTCATGGACCAATCGGGTGTCAAGCCACGGATCAAGTGTCGGTAATACCGAGGAGAGAATGAACCGTCGGATCACTACATATCGTGACCGTCGGATTGTAAGTTACAAAATGTACAACGGTAAAGAACCACACTTTACCTAACTCTATACCTAACTCTATACTAGACCAAGTTGAACTTAACTATTCCTATGTGTCAGAATATCCTAACAGTTTTGACCATTTATGAGCAGTTTTCTGTGGAGAACTTCTCGGAGATGATGTAATCAGCTGACCTTGTTCCTTTAGGTAGTGAAACAACACTTTTAGGGACTTAGGATCCCTCAATTTATGGGCATTAATGGTTGGGGTTGCAGTGCCCTAAAATGTCTATAACAGGCATTGTCTTCCTTCAGCCTGATGTTCAATCTAGGTGCTAACATAGTGGCAACCATACCGGGGAACGAGAGATCAGAAATTAATCACCCTAGTAAGATGTTTTATTTGAATTCTTAAGCTTGTGGAAGATGAGTTTTATAATTTAAACATAGGTTGAATTGGAAAGTTGTAAATCAATATCTTAATTTCCAAAATTAGATATATTGGCTTCCCGAAAGTACACCAGATCCAATCCAGATCCAAATCCTCCAACCATTGTCACTGATCGTCATAAAATTGGGCGAAAATCTAAGAAAGTTGCAGAGAAATCTATTTTAGCCGTAGAACACTCAAGTAAATATTTCATTCCTCGAGTTAATTCACTCTCGAAAAGGTTATATACTTTGCAAGACATTGAGTATGATATTAATTTTGAGCAGAGTTTGTTTCACATTAAATCTCTAAGTTAGATTGATTAGACAGTTCTCGATTCCTCTATATCTATTTATAACACTATTGAAGACTTGTTTTCACACAATAAATTAGGGCCACAACTTATTCACACTCTTGATCATTTACAGAACCTCTCTTCAAACTTAAACACATGGGTGAAAAACAACATTCATAAGCCATCCTTCGATTTTCAAAATACTTCCATTGCATCTACTACTACTCAAAATATATCTCATCCTCTGCCTTCTTCTTCATAGATTGTTCACACCACTCAAGCTATCATTAATCTCCCTTTGATTATACTGAATATCCCAATCCTTGTTTTAAATCCACCACCTCCCCCACCTCTAGTTATGGATACCCGATATGCACCCCTTGTTTTTCCTGAAAATCCTAGTGCCATTCCCGTTGATTATCAAACCAAAATATATTTCTTCGATGACACTCAAACTACTACAGCTCAACACACGTACACAAGATGAATGATTTCTTTGACCTCCATGAAATTGAAATTGATGATGTGATGATGAGTCTATTTGTACAAAGTTTTGGAGGAGAAGCTCGTAAATGGTTAAGAGCCTTACCAGCAACTTCTATCACTACTCTACCTTCCCTTCAGAGGTAGTTCCTAGATCGGTGGGAGGTGAAAAAGAATCCCCTTCAGATTTTGTCTGAATATGAGAACATAAAAAGAAATTTGGGTGAGATTTTGCAAGACTATTGTGTGAGATTTAATGTACTATACAATGTGATCCCTGCAAATATCAAACCACCAGACGGATTGGATTTGCTTAAGTTTCTAGATGGATTTGATGCCAATATGGCATATCAGTTAACTGAACATGATCCTACAACACTAGAAGACATGCAAAAGAATGTTACGAGAGTCGAAGTGAACTTGTTGGAAAAAAGAGCAAGAATGAGATCAGAGAAAAGAGTGACTGTGAAAGAAGAAGCATCTACTTCAGATGTAAAAATGGATACATTGATTCGAACAATGTAAAGTATGTTTGACTGGTTGTCCATCACAGATAGACTTGAACCATAGATCCAGAACCCAAACTTTAGAGGGAAGCAATAGCCCTAATTTTGAGTCAAGAAAAAAGAGAAAAAAGCACCAAAGCAACCAGCACAACAACAACAACAGATCACAACTCCGTTACAATAAAATTATGTTCAAGGAGTGGAAGAAAAAGTCAAGGAAGATTCGATAACTAAAACAAATCACTTCTTCCCTGTAGATGGTATGCCTATATTTCTGACCGAAGATGAGGAGTATGTAGAATGTTCTAACATTCTAAAGCATGAGGACTACATCTTAGCAAATGATGTTGTTTTGGAGACTGAATGTAATGATTATCAGCGTGGTTACATGAATGCTTTGAGTGAACAGTAGAAACAATATTCGTTGAGCAGAAGAGATGTATCGATCAGTCCTATTGAAAAGAGGAAGGATGTTCAATCAAAGAATGATCTCTCAGACAATCAGAAAAAACAAAAGGAGTATGCTGATCAGAATCCTAGCAAGGTAAATCAACCATCAACAAGTATAGCTGCAAAAGGAAAAGACAATCAGAAAAAGTATAGTGCAATGAATGAGCAAATAGATAAGAGGGACATCGGTGTCAAAGAGGTAGAAAAAGTCACATCTTTTATTTAGAAGGTGAAATTTCTAAATTGAAAGTGTCAATTCCTTTGACCGAGCTTGTTACGAATAGCCATTACAAACACCATGCGCCTAAAATACTACAAATGATCCTTTGTCCGACATGGTGAATGTTGAAGATGATCATCCTGAAATTATTTTTGGTCTAGCTATAGAAGGTCAGCAAGAAGATAGCAAACTCGCTCCTTTTTATTTGAGTCTTAGATTGCATGAGTATATTCTTCATAATGCTATGCTTGATTCTAGAGCTTCCCACAATTTGATGCCGAAAGCTATCATGGAAAAGTTGGGCATGGATATCACTCAACAATATCATGATTTGTATTCATTTGGTTCTGGTAGAGTTCTTTGTATTGGTCTCACAAGATTTGGTGTTTTCCTTAGATCAAATCCTAGCTAAGAATGTTTTGATGGACGTGGTAGTAGTTTATATACCTGTTGGAAATAATACTGAGAGGCAGGGGGGGGGAATCAGTATTATCACATAAATAAAAAATTTTCATTTCCATAATCAGATTCATATATGCTACTTCCACAACTTCTTATGATTAAGTTAATTGATCTTCAATGAGTGCATTAGAACATTATCAACCATGTTATCAGTTAACAGATGCAGTAACATAGAATAGATCATCACACATAAGGCACACACATGAACACCATGATATAAGGTGGAAACCCAATGCGGGAGAAAACCACTTGCTGCAAGTCATCTCAATCTTCTTCTTAATAAGAAAATCCTTTTACAATATTTGTACTGGTGCAGTCTTATACCAGTACGGGAGCTACAACCCCCTTTGCTCTTGTACTAGCCGATCCATTTACTAGTACGCAAGCTGCTACCTGCTACAATTCTCCAAAGATTCCCCTTTGCTTTTGTACTAGCTTAAGTACTAGTACGTAGGCGCCGGCCTACAATCTTCTCTCCTCCAGGTACCACGTTTCATCAATTTTCATACTGGATACACTGAAGCACAACAAATAATCTAAAATGCCACATTTCATCCAATTTTCATACTGGACCCAATAACCACATTGAAGCTCATAATCAAACAACCTTCTGAATCACCCAATCACTAGATCAATACAATGAGAGTCATCAATCAGATCTAGTCCATCAGATTACATAAAGATGAGTCATTAAGAACCTGATCCATTCATCCATCAATGTATAAACTTTTAATCAATCACTGCTGTTATCAGAACTTAATACCAGAAATCAGACATCACTTCAAAACCCAGAACACAGCAATGATAAACATGGATAGCTAAGTAGATTTCATGAGAAGTACGCAGCTTCACCCATATAATAGCTGCGTATAAGTACGCACTGTTTCCAACTGCTTCCCTGTGTACGTGCGCACTGTGCCTCAAAGACTTCCTGCGTACGTGCACTCTGTGTCCAATGAACTGCCTGCGCCCCTCCGCATCTGCAGCGCTTCTGGTCCTGTGTATCTGCGCACTTGCAATGCTTTTGTGCCTGTGTATCTTCACACTTTTCTTTCACTGGACCTGCGTACCTCCGGGTATAGATAATTTCAAGACTTCAAGAATAACCCAAACTGTCAGATCTACAGATCCGAACATGCACGAAGGAGATATCAACCCATTAGTAGATCCGACTTGTAGTTCTCATGTTTCTTCTTGATTTAGATCTAGCTATCTCTCATAACCCATCACTAGAATTTCAGATCTAGCTTCTTAAGATATTCAACCCAAGAGCATACCAAAGCCAAATGATCTCCTTTGCTTTATATAGGCAAGCTCTTCCTCAAATCATGGATAATGGGGCTCAATAACAATAATAAAATAAAACAATACCACGGGCCAAAACCATAATAACACAATACCGTCGATTAAATACCAAGGGTTAAACATAAGGAACCCCACGTGTGCGCTCTTTACTGCCTTGAAGTGTGTGCACTGGGGGTACGCACCTCATGAATGGGTAACCTGCGGGTATGTACGCACTTTATATAAGACATGCCTGCGTGTCCGCACCTTTTGTACGGTGTGCCTACGTACTCCTTATTTTCTTCAATATTTGAGAGCTGATCATCAATCTCTGCTACTGTCCTATTGTACAGTGATCCATCACCTGAATGGGTTGCCATCAAGGACAACACTTTAGCCATAATGCCAACAATCTCCCCCTTTGGACTTGATGGCAAAGCTTACTTGTGAATTGTCATCCGATCCCTTTTTGCTGTCCAGTAACCCATGCACTTTGTCACATCTGGTATTTCTTCTGTAGATTCATCTGAATGTATACAAGTGAGATGATCTTCTATGAGAGGGTTGCCATCAAGTACAACACATGCATCATAATGCCAACAATCTCCCCCTTTGGACT